>CM053784.1:269968916-270278916 GCA_028749045.1 Cupressus sempervirens | reverse complement strand
TTAGTTAATTTAAAGCCGCCATTTATTAATTTTCTTTCCAAATACATGATATAAGTAATCAACATAGATATCCCATAATAAATTCATCAATGTGAATCCTTCTCCCTGCTTACTAGACTATGCCATCATAAATACATAAACATTTAACACCAACCAATCTACACATCTACATGAATCATACAATTGTCATTAGTCTCACATGCAACCAATTTTTATCTACTAGCCATAACATTTTATAAATTCGCAATCCAGAGAAATGATAAGTAATAGAAAGCAACATCAAATGAAAAAATATAAACATGACAAGCAGTCCCCTAAAAATCCCCACTCTATTAAAGAATCCAAATATCAATAAAGGAATAAAGAGGAATTCCCTTTATGAGGACCCTCTGGAACATCTTACAGGACTCGAGTGTCACTCAACTCATTCTCTCACCTCAAGGAAGCCCATTACACCTGTAATATTATCAATTACTTAAATCCACAAGTTCACAAGTTCACTCCCTACTTAAAGGCCCACTAACAAAAACTACAATAAAGGAAAAGGACTCTCCAATTTGTAAAGTGAAATGACTACACAACCATGCTAACTCATGAAACATGGAAATGCACAACTTCTTCTTAGTTTCTGGACATCTTAAGTAAGGATTTGGTGTGAGAAATATTAAAAATTTAAATTAAAACTCACAAACCTAAACCTAAAATCTTTGCTCAACACTTGAAAACTACTCGGTACATGAAGGTGCCGAGTGCCAGTTTTGATCGGCACTTGCTCGGCACTTGAAGGTGCTGAGTCATAGATTGCTCGGCACTTGATGGTGCCAAGTGAAAAGCAATAGTTGCTGAGTAAGATCAGCACACAAAGGAGAAAGCTCAACACCAATGGATGCCGAGTGAGCTTGCCTCACAAAGGAAATGCTCGGCACTTGAAGAGCTTGACACACACAAATGTAGTAGGTGCCAAGTGTTCTATTTCAACTAAAATATTATAACTTATAAAAATTCAACGTGAATGCTTTCACCATTAAAACCAGAAACCCAAAGCTTTAACCTTTCAAACAAACTTGTCAAATACAATGAATAGAAGAGGAAGATAGATTCAAGTATGCATGCTTTCTTTCTAATCAATCTTTCATTAAACTATTACAAAATTTGGGAGCATTCGACTTCAACCAAAAAACCCTAAAATAACCCTAAACTGATAATACTTCAAACTTTAATAAACTTTTAAACTTGCAGCTCTAATGGCTGGATACAATGGTGCCTGGAGCAATCACTACTTCAATAGGATGAATCTAACAACAACAAACTTACAAAGTGAATAGGGGAAACACATGCAACTGCAGGCACAAAATTCTTTCCTTCTTCCTTCTCTACTCAGCTCTGCAACTTCTCTCTGATCTACTTGATCTATCTGAATGAATGAATAATCATTCCTTTTTTTACATTCTATTTTCCCCCTCTTTTTCTAATTTGAAAAATCTCACCTACCCGTATTAATGTTTCTGTCTATTCTGGACGTCAGGGGGGTAGGTGAGCATTTGGCTCCAAGGAGAAACATATGCTACCATAATAAATATTCCAACACTCCCCCTTTGTCCTGAGCCAAACAAAACAAGGATCACAACAGATCCACATCAACTACACCAAGACACTCTCTTAGGTGTACAAAAATTCCAATGCCTAAAGGCTTAGTAAATATGTCTGCTAGCTGCTACATAGACCTACAAAATTCCATCTTGATATCCCCATTCTCCACCAACTCTCTGATGAAGTGATATTTGATCTCTATATGTTTGCTTCTCCCATGGAAGACTGGATTCTTGGACAATGCAATTGATGAGATGTTGTCACAATAAATTGTGGTTCCATCCTCTTGCCTTTCATTCAAATCTGTAAAGATCCTCCTTAACCAAATAGCTTGACATGCTACTACATTTGCTGCTATGTATTCAACTTTTGCTGTAGATTGAGCAACAATAGGTTTCTTCTTGGATGCCCATGAAATTACACCCGATCCCATATGAAACATGTATCCGAAAGTGCTCATCCTATTATCTAAACTTCCAGCCCAATCACTATCAGTGTAACCAACCAACTTGAAATCATAATTTGCAATATATAAAATCCCAAATCCCTTGGTACCTTTCACATACCTTACGATCCTCTTTCTCGCTTGCCAATGGGAATCCTTTGGTGTTTTCATAAATCTAAAAATTAGACTTACTGCATGCATTAGGTCTGGCTGAGTTGCAGTCAAATACATTAGACTTCCAACCATACTCTTGTATAATTTTGGATCCACTCTCTTGCTAGAGTCTTCCTTGCTCAGCTTCAGACCTACTACTATTGGTGTGGGGGCTGCCTTACTGTTCTGCATTTTAAATCTCTCCAAGATTTTTCTTGCATATTTTTCTTGAGAGATGAAGATGCCATTATGCATTTGTTTTACTTCTATGCCTAAAAAATATTTCAAGAGACCTAGGTGTGTCATTTCAAATTCACTTCTCATGGCCTCTTTAAACTTACCAATTAGAGCCTTTTCATTTCTAGTAAAAATTAAGTCATCTACATACAAGACAAAAATCAATACATTACAATCTTCTGCCTTGATGTAAAGAGTGGGCTCACCATTGCTTTTGCTAAAGCCATTTCTCATCAAAGATGAGTCAATCCTACTATACCATGCCTGTGGATCTTGCATGAGCCCATAAAGAGCTCTCTTCAATCTATATACTTTGTGTTCTTTACCTGCAACTTCATAACCGGGTGGCTGCTCCACATATACTTCTTCTTTCAATACATCATTAAGGAAGGCAGACTTCACATCCATTTGAAATACCTTCCATTTGTGTTGAGCTGCAATTGCTATGACAGAATGCATGGTTTCCATTCTTGCAATAGGGGCATATGTCTCATCATAGTCTCTTCCATACTACTATTTGTAGCCCTTAACTACCAACCTTGCCTTATGCCTATCAATCTTGCCTTCAACATTGCATTTGGTCTTGTAGACCCATTTCACTCCAATCAGATTCTTCTTGGGAGGCAATTCAGTTAGCTCCCATGTTTCATTTCTTTCTATGGCATCTATTTCCTCATCCATGGCCTTACACCATTTCTTCTCCTTAATAGCTTCTTCAAAATATATTGGATCACTATGAGAAAATAATGCAAAATTAACACTCTCATCATAATCTTCATACCTTTCATCTTGGTATATCTCCCTAAGACTCTTAGTCTTTCTTGGTAACAGGGAGGAGAGTGTAGGATCAGAATCTTCACTGCTACAGCATTGCCGACTAGCTCGGTCTTCACTGGTACTCAGTACTGACACTCAGTCATGCCTAGAGGAGCTCAACAATGTCTGAATCTACTTGCCTTTTCTTCTATTTGCTCCTTCTTCTTGCTGTTCATCAACATCTTCTTCACTCATTTTTGACACTTTACTTGAAGTGCTTGGTCAATCATTAATTGAACCATACCAAGATTGATTTCAAGAAATTCCACATCTCTTGAAAGAGTCATCTTGTTGTTCAATGGGTCATACAATCTACATGCCTTTGATTCTAAGTTGTATAACTTAGAAAAATTCAATTTGAATGCTTTCACCATTAAAACCAGAAACCCAAAGCTTTAACCTTTCAAAAAAACTTGTCAAATGCAATGAATAGAAGAGGAAGATAGATTCAAGTATGCCTTCTTTCTTTCTATTCAATCTTTCATTAAACTATTACAAAATCTGGGAGCATTTGGCTTCAACTAGAAAACCCTAAAATAACCCTAAACTAATAATACTTCAAACTTCAATAAAAATTTAAACTTGTAGCTCTAATGGCTGCATACAATGGTGCCTAGAGAAATCATTGCTTTAACAGGACGAATCTAACAACAACAAACTTACAGAGTGAATAGGGGAAACACGTGCAATTGCAGGCACAAACTTCTTTCCTTCTTCCTTCTCTGCTAAGCTTTGCAACTTCTCTCTAATCTGCTTGATCTATCTGAACGAATGAATAATCATTCCTTTTTTTACATTCCATTTTCCCCCTCTTTTTTTGATTTGAAAAATCTCACCTACCCGTATTAAGGTTTCTATCTGTTCTGGACGTCAGGGGGGTAGGTGAGCATTTGACTCCAAGGAGAAACATACGCTACCGTAATAAATATTCCAACATTTGGATTACAATTCAAGCTTGTTTATGAGCTCAACCTCAAACAAACTTAGTGCACACCCCAATGTACCGAGCTTGCACAATCATCTTTGCAAGATTGAATTCTTAAAAAGAGAGGAACGTAGATCAGGTTCATACATAGGCATATTATAATATATTGGGTTGATAAAGTAGAGCAGAGCAACATTGTCTATATGGGGCTTTCTCTAATAAAAAATGGCTTGAACTTTGAATAATAATAATACATATATTATTCTTTTTTGGGGGCAAAGTGGTATCTCTGAACGAGGTCCCAGCTGAACAATTTGAAGCAGAGCATGTGAAAAAAGAATTTGTTTAAAATCAAGGCTTAAAGTGCATAGAAAATGGTTGGATTGGACTATAGAAAGTATGAATCCCTTTTAGGGAATTAGTTATAAGCTTCAACATTAAAGAAAATTACTAAGAATAGATGAAAGGATCTTTGCCTTGCTTGGGAAAGGTAAGAGTTATGTACAACTGAGGCTAGACCAAACATCATCACAATTTATCTCCATTTTGTAGCAGTAAAGACATGCCCCTAAAATTTACTGGGTTGGACATTGAAGGTGGACTATTTCTAATCTACAAGATTTTGTTAGCATTCTTAATTCCTCCATCAAAAAATTCCTTTCATAGTCGTATGAGGAAGCAATAATTTACTCATGCCAGACATTGAGTTTGTCAATGATGCCCTACTGAACCTCTTGAAGACCAACATCAGGCCTTACTATAATGTCTAAGGAGAATCTCAATGTGGAAATGAAAAAAATATGAACCTTACTAAAATTGATCAGATTGTAAATGTACTTCAGACTTTAAGAAAGAAAAAAATGAGGGTTTTAAGAAAGTAGAAGTTTGATGATGAGATACCAAGAATGGTTTAGCATCTTTTCTCGTTAACTCAGGGGTTGCATTGTGTTAAATAACAATAGCAAGAAATTGAAGAATATTCTGATGGAAATTAGGAAGTCTAAACTTAATGGTCAATTGTATCCATCTCTATGACTGTTATAACTAATTTATTTCATTCTCTCCTCTGTCTGTTGTTCCATGAGCATGTCCTAAAGCATCCATTTTCAAATTGACCTAAAAGAAAAGATCTATTAATCTGGAAGCTATAAAATTTCAAGTATTAAACTTCTATTGACAAGTATATGTTATGTTAGCCTAATAAAAGAAAGATAAAAAAATCTTATTACAATTTAAATAGTTCTAGGAAGAACATAAAAAAATAGTGAGTAAAAAATTAATACATAAAGTTGTCCAAAGTTGAGATTGATTGTGAACCAAAAAGTGAGTAGTAGATTACAATATACAAGGATTGTACATCCACAACACATGATCATCTGGATACAAGCACATCAGCCCATTTGATATGATCACTATACGAAACCTCATATTTCAAAAAGAACTATCTAAACCCTCTGAAGACAAAGGAACAATGAAAATATTTCCTATTTGGTAATTATAGCAATGGAACTGGTATTGTTTTGGCATCTGTCATTTTGTGATGTCAGTTAGATAGAATATCGATTCTTTCAGACAATTCTTGTAATGGGTAAAAGCAAAACCTGGATAAAAGATGAGGGTGCTCCATCTCTTTCGCACTATAGACATTTTGATCACATCTCATATTGAAAGCCTCAAAAGTATGTTCGTGAACAGCTCATCAAGGCATTCCACCTGCTCTGCACTGCTTCCTGCTTTCAATCTAGAAATGCTCACCATTTTCAGCTTGCCTAGAACAACATTCTCCAAAGGTGGGAAAAGTATGAAAGAGAGTTTATGACAATTTTTTCTACATCTTAAATGAAAATTTGTATATATATTTAAAAATAATTTTTCAAAAGAAAATAAAAAATTATTAACAGTTAAAAATTTGTTATCTAGAATAGTAACAATAGAATGATAAAATGATATGCGATTAATATTACATTTTAAAATGTACAGCATTAACAAAGTTCAAATTATTGAATAGTAATAAGTTAAGTTGAAGATGTTTGTTATTATCAGCTTGTTCAAAATATTGTCTCCATTGACGGTTACAATTTATTAAATTGTCTAGTCTATAAAATAAATCTGAAGATTTGTATAAATTGTATGTACTTTAATCAATCTAAATAATTGTTGAGTTAAATATTAATAATATAGTAAACTAATGTCAAAACTATATTAAAAATACAAAACATTAATAAAGCTAAAAAACCATTATTGAATATAGATTAAAAACTTATTTTATTTTCTATATGTTATTGTGAGGGTTGAAATCGTGAAAATATGTAATTATCTTAATTTTGTTGTATCTAATATATAAAATAAGGTTTATTTTTGTATGCATGTTGACACTATCTTGCCTCCAAACTTAAAACTCAAAACACAAAAATAAAATAGGGAAAAAATTAGATTTGTAATGAATTAGTAAATATTCTTCATGAAATGCAAACATATAGTTCACAAATTGGGTCTTTTGTTGGTCTCTAACAAACTTACAAACAAAACACTCTCTCTACACTTTCCTTAGTATTATATCCATATGCAAAAATTATTTTATCCATTCCTTTGTCTCCATGACCATCATCTTTTTGCATGTCTTCTTTCTATTTTACTACCTATAATCCACCTTGTAACAATGATGCATTACATATCCCTTCTTCTTAGCTCTCCTCATGAGGTCTTCACTCAAGAGGCAACACAATATCTTGTGTGTTCATATTATGGGGTTTAAATGGGAAAAGTGGGGCAATATATTGCCTAAATGAAGAGAGGGGGCTTATGGGGCATGGGAGGTGAGAGTCCATATAGAAAAATTAGTGTGGGGAATAGTGGGTGGGTATTAGAGGAGAGTAGAGAAAAATTGAGGCAATATTTGTGAAAACTAGCTTGGGATTCCTTAGAACACCACAAATGGGTTTGTTATGTTTCAAGTTCATTATGTGAAACCCCTATAGGTCTCCCCTCTATTCATGACAATGTAGCCAACCCCATTTGATGTCCTTTCCACATACTAGCTCGTCAATTCCTCTCCCTTTAATTGAATGAAAGTGTCACAACCCATTTATCTTAAACTAAAATTGCCACTCTTTTCCTATATCTATGCAAAATGTGAGAACTTGGAAGAGAAGACAAGGGAATTGGTCATATATAAAAACATCATTTTGCATGATAATAAAATCCCTACCATTTGTGATGAGTTGGTGTTAAGGATCATTATTATTTAAAAGTTTGATAATTAGTTCAATATAGAGTGGGTATGTAAGACAGGGGGAAAAAACTTTAGTAGACTAACTCTTTTTCATTCCACTACAATGACATGAAATATTTTTTCTATAGGATCAGTGCTATAATTTTCTAACTACTTATTCAACTTCACTCCTTAAGCACTATTCCTTAAAGTGCAGAAAATGCATTAGAGAAAATAATAACACCCAACTAAAATGGGGGGTGGTACAAGGAGATATGCAAGGAGTTTGAGATTAAAAGGGATGGTGGCTACCGTGAAAATATTTGTTTGTTTTTCCCTCAATAATGACCTCTCAAGAGCTCCAAAATTCTTGAACGGAAGGGGGCTTCTCAACTAATTGAAAGTTATGAATCTCTACCACCATAGTTGATCACTATTGATGGAATAGGATAAGATAGAATGAAAATTTCTTATGAAAGGGTTTGTGGAATTGTATTCCTAGTTTTGGGAAATCAACGCCATGTCTAGGAACATGCTAAAGCATGACGGGAATTAGCTCTAAAGGAGAGAAAAAGGACTCTTGGCATTAAAGGAGGGGACTTATTCTAGGTTTCTATCCTTTCTATAATAGGTTCTAAAAAATATGATTGGAAAAAAAAATAGTCTCATCAATGATAATGAAATACTATTTATTTATTGATGTTGGTAGATTATCATTGAACCTAAAAAATGTTTGGAATAAACAAAATAAAATACATCTTTTTGAAAATGGCACAATTTTGTTTTGGTGATCTAGTAAGCTTCTAGAACATAGAATCCTAGTCTTTATTTGTCAAATCCATTCTAATAATGCATTTCTCTATTTAATTTTGTTGATGCTCCTAAACTAATTATGTTCCTAAATTGCCCTCTACCCTATTATCTAGAGTTCATGAGCATATTGTTAGAAATGTTTTAGAATAACTGGGGAGGCAAGGGGTGAATTAGTTATTCAAGGTCCAGATGTCCTATTCAAACTTTTCACTAAGAATAGTGAGCCCATTCAACCATTCATTCATCCAAGCTTAGACTTATCTAATAAGCAAGTTACTGTAAATCAATATGCAAGTATAACACATAAGAAATCAACACATAATACAGTGATTTACGTGGAAACCCAATTTGAGAAAAACCACCAGTAACATGCTACTCAATTCTCACTCTTCTAAAGTGATGCCCTATGAAAGGCCTACCTTATTAAAGGCTTGCAACACACTATTAAATGTGACCTTGTTAGAGGATTTAACCACCCTGTTAGAAGTGGGCCTGGTTAGAGGACTTTAGAACATTCACTTGGAATGTCACCTTGTTAAAGGATTT
This sequence comes from Cupressus sempervirens, assembly GCA_028749045.1. Lineage (NCBI taxonomy): Eukaryota > Viridiplantae > Streptophyta > Pinopsida > Cupressales > Cupressaceae > Cupressus > Cupressus sempervirens. The sequence continues at coordinate 270,270,180 of CM053784.1, read as the reverse complement.
ACAAATGGCTATTAGGCCAACCTAAGTCCAAAGGATTTTATAATCTAATACAATTGCTAGAGAGTATTAGAAAAATCTTGACCTGACTACAACATACAACTTATCTTGCAAATCTCAGATCACTTCTCAGCTCATACCCTTACCTGGTCTTCAATCTCTGCAACTCTGATAGCTTGCCCTCCTTTCAAGCTTAGTCTCCTTGAGTCTCAATACTCAATGTACCAGTACAATCATCTCTCCATGACCACTCATAGAAGTAGAGCCTCCATGCTCTTCCTTCCCCTGGATGTCTCCCCTTTGACACCCTTTCAACCACTTTGCAGACTTGGCTCTTTAGTAGCAACAATATTAGTAGCTCTTTGCTTTTTGGTCTATGACTTCTTAAATAGAAGTCTTGGAGTTCCTTTTCTCACTCAATTCTTTCATTCTTTAATTTTGATTCGTATGGATTAGGTAGGATTCATTGCATCTAACCCATATTTTGTTTCCTCTAGAAACTTCTTGAATAATCTTTTAGGATTCGCCTAAAAACGGTTTACATAGGATTCTATGCCACTAGCTCATCATCCTTATCTTCCAACTCATTCACAAAATTCAATGAAACCATTATGTTGGCTTAGATTAGGTGAATCTTCATCATTTGAAATAATGCAACAACTTAGCACTATTGAAATACTGGTGCTCAGCACATACTGTGTTACTCAACATCAACTATGTTTTTCTTGATGCTCGACACTTGAAGATCACTTGACACCAACTAGAAATTTTTTGATACTTGAAACCTAATCTTCACTTGACACAGATTAGAATTTCCTATTACTTGACTCCTTCTGATAATTTTCTTGGCTTCAACTAACTTGATCGACACCCACTAAAGATCTTAGTTTAAGCTTTGCAATCAACCTTGTTACAACTTCTTTCTCTAATGTTTCTAAGTGTGACCAACATCTATAACTTTGAATATGTCAACAATACATCATTTAACCAATGTCTTAACTAATCCTTGCACTTCATTACAATATCATAACTCAACCTTTCCTTTAGGTTCTCTTGTTACATCTTGTTGATCAAATCCTCTTCATCAATCAACTAAGTGATAGTACTTGGATCTTATAAGAAAATGTCATTCCTACAAGTAGAAAGTTTGACATCAATGACAAAAAAATGACTGAAATCATTATTTTCCTTTTTTCAACAATTTCCCTCTTTGATCTTCAACAATGAGCTTTTTCAATTAGATTTCCAACAATCTCCCTCTTTGGCATTGATGGCAAACCAAACTGATCAACCATCATACTAAACTATTTAAGCACAGGCTAACTAGGTTAGAATAGTAAGCCAAATGCCAAAAAGTAAATTGTAAATTCACATCTCCTTCTACTTATTCTGATTGCTTCATTTCAACTTCTCCCTCTTTGCTATTGTATCCTCCTTTGTCTTTCTCCCTCTGTGTTGCTCATCTTCTACTGTTCTTCTGATCAACCTTTAATTATTCCTATCAACTTCTCCCTCTTTCTTCTAATTCCTTATCTTCAACACTTGTTGATCAATTTCAGACATCTTCTCCCTCTTTGAAAAAAATGTTAAAGACATATAAACATCTTAGTATGCATGTGTAGCTTTTGCAGGTTCATTCAATTTCTCCCTCTGTCACCTTGCTTGTGACTGATCTAGAATTTCAGCACGCCTACTACTTTAGGCATAAATCCCAAAGTAAACATTCTTTGCATCAATGTGTAAGGTCTTCAATAATCAACTTATTTGATGCAGGGCATATTTTCTTGCACTTAAAGTAGCCTTAGCTAGGGGTATCACCCCTAACTAGCTTTTAAGATACTCAAAAGAATCTTTAGGTAGTGCTTTTGTGAACATATCAACAATCTATTCTTTTGAGCTAACATATTCCATCTTCACTTGCTTGTCTTCCACCAACTCTCTTACATAGTGATACTTGATTGCAATATGCTTGATTTTGGCATGCATTACTGGATTCTTTGATATGTTAATAGCACTCATATTATCACAATAAAGTATCATAGGCTCAGTTACTTCTTCCTTCATACCTTGTAGCAAATGTTTGATCCATACAATATTGGTGCAGTTTATAGTAGCTACCACATATTCACCTTCAGCAGTGGACTATGAGGTGCAACTTTGCTTTTTGCTAATCCATGCAATCAACCTTTTTCCCAAGAAAAGTGCTCCTCCACTAGTGCTTTTTCTATCATCAATATTACCTCCCCAGTCTACATCAGTGTAGGCTCTTAGTTCAAATTTCTCATTCCTCTTGTAGTACAAAAGTCATTAGTTCCTTTTAGGTATCTAAATATTCTCTTTACTGCCATTAAGTGAGTTTCTCTTGGATTTGTAAAAAATTTTGCCACTATTCCAATAGCTAATGCCATGTCTAGTCTACTATGTACAATATATTGTAGCTTTCCAATCATTGACCTATACAATGTCTAATTTACTTCAGCAGATTCATCATTCTTGGATAGCTTATGGCCTATTGCCATTGGTGTGCTAATTGGTTTTGATTCATCCAACCCAAATATTTTGAGTACGTCTTTGATGTATTTAGATTGGGTCACAAATATGCCATGCTTCAATTGATGTGCTTGTAATCCAACAAAGAATTTAATTTCTCCAAACATTGACATCTCAAATTCATGCTTCATTTGATCAACAAAGTCTTTGCATAAACCATCTTTTCCTCTAAATATTATATCATCAACAAAGATTTTTGATATCAAAATGTCTTTACCTTCTTCAGCTTTGATGCACAAGTTGTTGTTGTCATCTGTTCTTTCAAATCCAATCTTCGCAAGATATTTGTGCAATCTCTCATACCATGCTTTGGGTGCTTCCTTCAATCCATAAAGTGCTTTGTGCAATTTGTAGACCATGTCCTTGTTCTTCTCATCCACAAATTCCTCTAGTTGTTCTATGTAGACTTTTTCTTCCAGTATACCATTCAGAAAAGTAGACTTAACATCCATTTGGTAGACTTTGAAACCTTTGTATGCAGCATATACAAGTAATGTTCTTACTCCTTCCATTCTTGCAATAGGGGCAAATGTTTCCCCATAATCCAGTCCTTCTTCTTATGCATAGCCTTTGCAAACTAGTCTGGCTTTATTTCTTGTTATCTCTCCATTCTCATCAAGTTTTTTTTCTAAATACCCATTTGGTACCAATCACATTCTTATTAGCTGCTTTAGGAACTAGAGACCATGTTTTGTTCTTCTCAATCTGATCTATCTCTTTTTCCATGGCTTTATACTAGTCATCATCTTGTAGTGCATCTTTCACTATTTTAGGTTTAGCCTTGCTCAACGGACATGATTCATTCCTCAGTCTATTTCTTGACATTGGTCTGGCACCCTTGTCACTAATGATTTGATCTGTAGGGTGATGTCTTCACAGATACTTGGCTAATCTTAGTTCTTTCCTTCTTTCCATGTCTGATCCTTCAACTTCAGAGTCATTTTGTTCTTCTTCATCTGACACTTCATCATTCCTTTCATGTGTATAGTTTTCAGAGTTAGAATGAGCATTTTTTGCATTCTGTAGCTCAGCTTCTGAATGTAGCTCGACATTCACAAGCTGAGACTCGGCAGATACTAAATTTTGTTACTAATTCCCAGCTTGATTTGCAATATTGTCTTCAATAGTCATTCCTTCATAGAAGTATACAAATGATCTATAATCCTTTGATTGCTTGGAATCACCAACCTAAACTTCTACATGCTCATCAAAGTTTTCATTTGCACTTTTCACAATCTTGTTAGTGTTAGTATTCAAACACTTATATGCTTTACTTCTAGTGGAGTATCCAAAGAATATGCCTTCATCACTCTTTGCATCAAACTTTTCATTTCTAGTATCCTTGAGAATATAGCATTTGCAAAAAAAGACTTTGAAATGTTTAACATTGGGTGAGTGACCATACCATAATTCAAAAGCTATTGCATTCATACCTTTCTTGACTTGAACTCTATTCAGTGTGTAAACTGCAGTACTTACAGCTTCTCTCCAGCATTTTAGTGCAACATTTTTCTCCATCATCAAGGTTCTAGCACAATCAATCACTAACCTATTCCTCCTTTCAGCAATACCATTTTGTGGTGGAGTTCTTGGTGTTGATGTTTGCCTTTTGATACCTTTGTCATTGCAAAATATTTCAAATTCTTTTGATGTAAACTCACCTCCTCTGTCTGACCTTAGGCATTTCAAGTTCTTTCCTATTTCCTTCTCAACTCTGGCCAAATACAACTTAAACATTTGAAATGCATCAAATTTTTGCTTCAAGAACATAGCAGTCATCATCCTAGAATAGTCATCTACAAATAGCATTATATATTTGTCTCCTAGGTAGCTTTTCACTTCTGTTGGGCCACATAAGTCTGTATGGACTAACTTTAGTACTTCATTAGAAGTGTATGTTTTTCTTTTGAAACTATACTTAGTCATCTTCCCTAGTTGACATTGTTTGCACATTGTGTTTTTAGGTTTCTTTAACTTGGGCAACCATCTGACCTTCTTCTTCTTGCTGATGCTGATCAGATTATCAAGTTTAACATGACATAGCCATTTATGCCACAACCACACATCATCAAGTCTAACAACAAGACATGTTGCATCTTCCATATCTAGGTAAAATAGATTACTCCTTGTTTGTTCACCCTTTCCTATCAGCTTTCCATCAGTGTCATAGATCTGGGCAGTTTTGTTTCCAAATTCAAATTTGCAACCTACATTACCTAACTATGATACACTCAACAAGTTTTAGTTCAATCCTTCAACATAGTATGCATTATCACATGAAATTTTCTTTGTGAGCTTAATAGAGCCTTTTTCTTTGATTTGACACAGAGCATCATTACCAAATCTAACACTATTTCCATCATATTGAGTAAAGGTAATGAACTTACTTTTATCTCCTATCATGTGATGTGAGCATCCACTGTCAATGATCCACTTGTCATTCTTGTTCACATAGGTAACTAATGTTGTTGCTTCATCTTCATCTAATTCATCCTTCATGGCTACATAGACTACTTCATCATCATTCTCATTAGAATCTTCTTCAAAAATGTAGCATCTCTTGCCTTTCTCTTTGTAATCCTTGCTATCATCTTCTCTCTTGTTCATGTGCTTGTTTCCTTCTTTATAGTTTTTCTTTTGCAAACATCTTGCAACAATATGACCAACTTCATTGCAATTGAAACATATAATAGGGAGCTTACCTTTGAATTTACCTTTGCCTCTCTGGAATCTCCTAGCCAGTAGTGCTTCTAATTGTTTCACATCTTCCTCATCTATGTTGCTATCACTGGATGCATGTTTTCCTTTCCTTCTCTTCTTACTTGATGTGTCTTCCTCAGTTTCTTTTATTGTCATCTTGGCCTTGAAAGTAGATTCAAGGTTCTCAGGTCTGTAGTTGTCAAAATTGGATAGCTCAAATGTAGTAAGTCTTCCCACTATTCTTTCAAAGGTTAGTTTATTCCCTTGTACACACCTCAACACTTGAATGGCTGAAACTCTAATAACATAGATAGGGAGCAGAGTTCTTATGTATTTGTTGATGGATGTATTTTTTTCCAATTGACCACCTAGACTTCTTATTGCACTTACCACTTCTTTCATTCTTGCAGCATACTGAGCATCATTTTCACCTTCCTCCATTTTCATGTCATCAAACTTTCCTCTTAGACTTTCTCTTTTTGCTTTCTGGACATTTTGATCTCCTCCATAGATTTTTGATAAGGTTTTCCACATTATGAATGCAGTATCACAATCTTTGATGTCATCATATTCTACATAGTTAAGTGCAAAGGTAATTTCCAACATTGCTTGATTGTGCTCCTTCTTTTTTTTCAAATCATCTGCAAGAAGAGGTCCTACTGGAGTTACATGTTCTATTCCAATTGAGGTTTATGCATAGTCTCATATTAATCCAAGGTGCAATCTCATTAGAGTTTTCCATACATCAAAGTTATCTTTTTTGAGCTTAGGAACTTCTCTCTTGGACATCTTGATCTTCCTGCTTTTAGTACCTTGAAACTAAATCAGTAGATAGCTCTGATACCAATTGTTAGAAATGCTTTAGATTGACTAAGAGGGGGGGGAGGTGAATTAGTTATTCAAGGTCTAGATGTCCTATTCAAACTTTTCACTAAGAATAGTGAGCCCATTCAACCATTAATTCATCCAAGCTTAGATTTATCTAACCAGCAAGTTACTGTAAACCAATATGCAAGTATAACACATAAGAAATCAACACATAACACAGTAATTTACGTGGAAACCCAATTTGGGAAAAACCACTAGTAACATGCTACTCAATTCTCACCCTTCTAAAGTGATGCCCTATGAAAGGCCTGCCCTATTAAAGGCTTACAACAGACTATTAAATGTGACCTTGTTAGAGGATTTAACCACCCTATTAGAAGTGGGCCTGGTTAGAGGAATTTAGAACATTCACCTAGAATGTCACCCTGTTAAAGGATTTAAAAATGGTTGTTAGGCCAACCTAAGTCCATAGAATTTTATGATCTAATACAATTGCTAGAGAGTATTAGAAAAATCTTGACCTGACTACAACATACAACTTATCTTGCAAATCTCAGATCACTTCTCAGCTCATACCCTTGCTTGGCCTTCAATCTTTGCAACTCTGACAGCTTGCCCTCCTTTCAAGCTTAGTCTCCTTGAGTCTCAATACTCAATGTACTAGTGCAATCATCTCTCCATGACCACTCATAGAAGTAGAGCCTCTTTGCTCTTCCTTCCCCTAGATGTCTCCCTCTTGACACCCTTTCAACCACTTTGTAGACTTGGCTCTTCAGCAACAATAGTATCAATAGCTCTTTGCTTCTTGGTCTATGACTTCTTGAATAGAAGACTTGGAGTTCCTTTTCCTGCTCAATTCTTTCATTCTTTAATTTCAATTTGTATGGATTAGGTAGGATTCATTGCATCTAACCCATATTTTGTTTCCTCTAGAAACTTCTTGAATAATCTTTTAGGATTCACCTAAAAATGGTGTACATAGGATTTTGTGCCACCAGATCATCATCCTTATCTTCCAACTCATTCAAAAAATTCAATGTAACCATTATGTTAGCTTAGATTAGGTGAATCTTTGTCATTTGAAATAATACAGCAGCTCTGCACTATTGAAATACTAGTGCTTGGCACATACTGTGTTACTCGGCATCAACTATGTTTTTCCTGATGTTCGACACCTGAAGATCACTCGACACCAACTAGAAATTTTTTGATACTTAGAACTTGATCCTCACTTGGCACACACTAAACTTTCCTGTTACTTGGTTCCTTCTGAGAATTTTCTCAGCTTCAACTAACTTTCTCGGCACCTACTAAAGATCTTAGTTTAAGCTTTGCAATCAACCTTGTTACAACTTCTTCCTCTAATATTTCTAAGTGTGACCAACCTCTATAGCTTTGAGTATGTCATCAATACATCATTTAACCAATGTCTTAACTAATCCTTGCACTTTATTACAATATCATAACTCAACCTTTCCTTCAGGTTCTCTTGTTACATGTTGTTGATCAAATCCTCTTAATCAATCAACTAAGTGATAGTACTTGGATCTTATAACCAAATGTCATTCTTACAAGTAGCAAGTTTGACATAAATGACAAAGCAATGATTGAAAATATTCTTTTCCTTCTTTCAATAATTTCCCTCTTTGATCTTCAACAATGAGCTTTTTCTATCAGATTTCCAACATATATAGGTGTCAAAGATTATCTCAAATTTTTCCTAAAAATAAACTAGAAAAATGATAAGTTTATGTCACAATATCTATAATTTTTAATGGGATGTTGGTATTTTAATTTTTACTAGGATAACATAGCCAAATCATTACCTTATAGTTTGAATTATCACCACTTTGGTTGTGTTTTCATTGAATAGTCATGGAATGTTTTGTTAATAGCCTATTTTTTCTCCCTTCTTGAACAAAAATGTAGCTTGTGTTGAAGATTTATGCACTATTTGAATATAGCTTGAAACTCCGGCTCCACCATTTTCCAAGTTTTAGTTCCACCACTTCTCCAAACTCTAGCTCCATTGATTTTTAGTTTGCTTATAGTTTGCATTCAAATTAATCATGGAGGTCTTCCTTGTTTATTAATGCATAGTTAGAAGTTAGTTCCAATAATGTAAGCATAATTATTGTTGGAGATTATGAATTAATCTAGATATATAACATTAGTTATCTCCAATAAAGAGCATGTTGTGCATGCATGTTTACTAAGTAGTTTTTAGTTAATTCTTTAATTTGTTATTTATGGTGGTTGTAGACATTATAATAAATATATAATTTTTATTTCTAATGATATAGAGAAATAAGAATCATTTTGTTGCAATAAGGATTGATAGTGCTCAACAAAATGGAGATCCTTTCTCAAGTTTTTTTTCGTGTTTTGGCAAAGCTAAAAGTAATGTGAATTGTAATACCCCTCTAACCCTAACAATTATAAGTAGAGTTTGTAAAAAATATAAGTACACTTGGGATATGTTAGAAGATAGGGTTACTTATGGTACTGTTTGATTTCACAAATTGCTTAAGTAAGAACTATAAAATTGCATTCAACTAGTGTCACTAGAATATTCAAGCACAATTATGTCTATCCATTAGACAATATTATGGGAGAAATTAAATCAACTAGACTCTTATGATATAAAAAAATTTAGAAACATTTCAATCATTATCAGACACATCCTTAAAACTCTTCTTCGAGCTTTCTAAAAATGTATGTACAACTTGTTTTGCATTAGATATTTGATCATGCTCTAGATAATGTTCTTAGAAAATTGAGTATATGGTTTATTGTTTATTGTTTAATTGGTATCTTGGATCATCCTTTATAGTTTACTTAGAATTATAATTATCATTCTTTCAATACCTTGGTTAGACATATTTTTTATGGCTTCTTTTAATTCATGTTTATGATTTGGTTTTAATCTAACTCCATAAACCCATTGAGCTTTATGCATATGTATGTGTGTGTTTACTCTTCTTGGCATGTCTTATGGATGAGGGAAGGTAATCATAGTCAATCCTATGGGAGATCTAGATGATGTCACACTCATTCTTGCTTGTTTGTCACTATTTTTATATTTGTATTTTCTAAGGCCTCATAGCGACCCATCATAGCTTAGTTGATACAATTATTCTAATACATTATGATTTGATATTTGAGACATTATATTTGATACACTAGATATTTATCCATATTATATATGCCATGTGATGATCACTTTAGTATGCTTTATTAGTGATGTTTATGATGTTTTAGGAATATGCACGCATTTTGATGACCATTTCAATATTTTGAATCAAACTGATGAATATGTTATGGTATTTCAATTATGCAATCAATTATGTGTTATCAAGTGTTGAAATGGAAATTTTTATTAAAATAAGAATGCAGAATGTTCAGTTAATTGATTATGCAATTTTATTTATATATACATGTGATTTTATTGAGCTATTGGTGTTTGATTGAGTGTAAATGAAAGCTACCATGGAAATTATCAGAAAAACAATAAACAATCATATGTGCAAACTATAAAGCCAAGGTTGAATCTAATGAAGAGATTTGAACCTCATTGTTAAGTGATTTAATTCATGATTGTAATTTGTATGTATGTATTAAGTGTTTCATATGTAATTAGTGACATGTCAAATGTCATGTAATATAATTTTATAGTGTCACTTGACACTTGTGATGTATATGTGTAATGACATGTCTACTAAGGTTGGCAATGTAATCATAAACTAGACTGACTTATTAGGAACCTAATTGAACCACTTTGATTAAATATACTTATAAAGTCCCACCAGTTAGGTTATTTGGATTCAAATTTTTCTTGTCACTTCTAGAAGCCCAAAAGTGGTCCTACTGGCCAATTTTAGTGAAATCTAAGTGTCTAACTATTAGGGGTATGGGTTAGGGACATTTCTAACACTACTAGAACCCTCTAGTGGCCTTGGTGACCCTTTTAATTTTTAATTTACCACATGTTGCGAAAATTGAGTAAACTCTTGACTTTCCCCAATCCACACTCCTTTCCAATATTGTATTTATGATAAGGGACATGATGATGGCCAATGGACTTATGTTCGATTCTAATTTTTTTGCTAGTTGGTGGGTGGATTTTTTGAAGGCCTTTTCAGAGGTCCTTTGAGGATTTAGAGGGCATTCACCCACTCTCTACTTTTAGAGACATCAGGGTTTTGGATTTGGAGCAAGGAAAAAGGGATTTGGCTCTTCTCAAACATCATTCTACCATAACACTTGTGAAGGTGGTCACCTTCATTGCCATGGAAATCTTTTTCTTATATGCAAATAGATTAGCATGTGATATATTGTAATATAAGTGATGGGATCTGGGCTTTGATTTCATCCTTGTTTTGTTCACATTTGGATTTTTTGTATGAGGAAATTGTGAAGGGTGTAATGGCATTACTTACCCTTGGATAAGGAAGAAGTGGCCAAGTATGGGGGAAAGGGTTGGTTGGACTCCACAAAAGTGTAGAGTCTCTTCTCATGGAGAGAAGATGGAAGAAATGCAAGGTGTATTGGCCTTTGAATAATAATATTATTGATCTTGTTTTGGGGGAGATAAGGAGAAGAAAGTATGAAAATTGTATGTGAATTCTAGCCTTGGAAAAGACATGTTTCTTGTACATTCCACATTTGGCATCTCCCCTATGGTAGTCCACCTTCACCCCTTTTTCATGGGTTCAAGGTGAATGACATTGTGTAAGCTTTGGATGGGTTTTAATTGTTGTGATTGTGTTATTGTGGATAGCACTTAATTGTCACCAAGTTGGTTATGGTTTCTCCTAGCTCAATGGGTGGTCTTCTTAGAACATAAAATGGGAGGTGATGCTCCATGGTTGGTTTTATGTGTAATTGCAAATTTTGGATAGGTTATTATGATGGAGAAAACTTAGAATTAGAGCATTGATGGTGTTCTTAAGTAATTTGTGTTGGAGACTTCTCCATTGTAATACCTTCTATTGTATTTTGCATTTATGTATTGAAGATGGAGTTGTGCCTTTATGAAGATCTATGAAAGACATAATATGTTGTAAATTCCATAATTGATAATAGGAATGATGTTTTATGGTATGGAAAGATGTATATTATGTGACAATGTTTCATTTGAATTCAATTCAATTCTTATCTTTAAATGCATTGATTTAGCATAATTAGTAAAAGTAGTTATTCTATAAGTTATATCTTGTAATCTTGAATTCCAACAATGAAAGTATTATGGATTGACATTAATAGGATCATTCCATTTCATGAGGAAGTTAAATTAAAATCTTGAATAGTTCCTAAAAGTTCTTGTTAAATATTCAATGTTTAAATTCATACATTCACCTTATAATGCGGTTTAATCTTACCTAGAAAGTCCAATGGTTTACCAATAGATTTAAAATCCTAATTGAATTAAATCGTCACTTAACCTCTCAAGGGAAATCTAAAATACCCAAATAATTAAATCCCTTTAGAAAACACAAAAGTGAGAGAACAAAATATATTTTGACAAAAAAAAACCAAAATGAGCACCTACATGACATTGGAAAATGCATGAGGATAGAATTAAACCCTTCCACAAAGTGTAGAGAATATTCCCATAGGATACTCTCCAATATATTTAATAGATTAAAATATTATTGTTGAAATATTTAACTAAGATTAATATATCAAATGGGGTTATTTTAAAATAAGTGTTTAATCACCCCATCATCACTCTCAAAAGTGGAGGGGCTGACTTTATAAAATGCCCACACACATGCACACATGCACACGCACGCACACACACATGCACGCGCGTGCGTGCACGCACGCACACACACACACACACACACACACATTTATAAGTATGCAACTTGAAATGGGGATGTAATAGGTTGTGGTCCCCACCCCCCTCTTCACATTTCCTTACCCAAATTTGGACTCAAGGTTGCATGGCATTAAAATTTCTTATTTGAAAGCAAAAACATTCTCAACACCTTAAACTTTCAACTTACTTTTATTCACCCTTGGCTTCCCCACCACACTCCATGTCAGTCATGTTTTGAGTTAGGGCTTTCTAGACCTACACACCATGTACCAATGCACGCTCCCATGTTAGACATGATAGGACACATGAGCATGTGAAGGAGGAGGTAGGTTGCATTGCAAAAGAAGGGGTCTTATAACATTAAAGATAAGTGCCTTTAGACCCCTCACACCTTCCTTTTGCCCACATCAAGCCTTAGAAAGTGTACTTCCATAGGAAAACACTCATAAGGCTTGGGTAGTGTGCCCAACCTTGGGGAGCACCAAAGGGATCTTGGGGAAATGGTTGGGTTGGTTGCTAGGTGGCCTAGTTTTGGTGTTAGGTGAGATTTATGCGGTATGAGGGTTAGGGGATGTATGCATAAATATGCGGCCTATGCTAACACACACACTTCAACATGGTCACTATATGCGGATTCATCTTGGAATGAACATCGGATTGTTCATCCAAAAATCAGCCTGCAAAGCGACCTGTTGCCTTCTATCTAAAGGGAATTGCTTGTCAAATATCCTCAGATTCGAGGTGTTTAAGTAACCAGACCCTGTAAGAACGAAGGATTTGAAAGAAAATGCGACTAATCTATATGAGAATTCAGATTAATCTAGAATGGAGTATGCACGTTTAATCTAAGAACATGTAAAAGAAATTATACTAAATGTATGCATATTAAATCTATAAAATGAATATGAAAGTAGGGAGCTCAAATGAATGCAAAATCCAGCAGCAATTTGATGCAAATTCTCATTCAACCTCCTCCCAAAATGAAGAGATGAGGGTCTCTTAAATAGACTTTCTTGGAATCCATCGACGGTTGAGATCGATTTCAATCAACGGTCAGGATTAAAGGTGAAGTTCAGTCATAAAGGAAGATTCCCAAATTAAAGGGAGTTAATTGATTTAATTTGAGTAGAAAAAGGAGTTAACTGATTTAATTTGAGTAGAATAAGGAGTTAACTTATTCAATTTGAGTAGAATAAGGAGTTAACTTATTCAATTTGAGTAGAATAAGGAGTTAACTGATTTAATTCCTTTTTGATCAACAGTGAACTAGAAATTTCCCTTTTTGAACTGAAGAAGGATTTTGGAGAAATATTTAATTTAATAAAATGAGATATGCTCTCATAATTACCTTTTTCATTTAATTAAATAATTCTATTTAATTAATTAGAGGCACTTTTCTTATTTAATTAAATAACTTCATTTAATTGATTAGGAATGACTTCCCATTTAATTAAATAACTTTGTTTAATTAATTAGAAGTAAGTTCTCCATTTAATTAAATAATTTTGTTTAATTAATTAAAATAGGCATATTTATTAAATTAAATAAATTTAATCCCATAGTACATTATTCTTAGGATATAATTTAATTTAATAAAATGAGATATGTTCTCATAATTACCTTTTTCATTTAATTAAATAATTCTATTTAATTAATTAGAGGCACTTTTCTTATTTAATTAAATAACTTCATTTAATTAATTAGGAATGACTTCCCATTTAATTAAATAACTTTTTAAAATTAATTAGAAGTAAGTTCTCCATTTAATTAAATAATTTTGTTTAATTAATTAAAATAGACATATTTATTAAATTAAATAAATTTAATTCCATAGTACATTAGCATTAGGATATAATTTAATTTAATTAAAGTATAAATACTTATTAATTAAATTAAATATTAATCAATAAGTTTAATGTAACTAATATGAGTAAATACTATAGGAATTAAATAATAAGCATGATGAATGTAGATTAGGGTTTTCTGCATCTGACATTTAAGTCAAGTAGCGAGAAGTAGAATAAGAATTTGCCTAGTGAAATAGGACTTAGGATTGATAAAAAATAGACCAGAATTGGTATCATGGCAATGAGCCAATTTTGGGGTATTACATTTTGCCCCTCTTTGAATGAATGTGCGTGCAACATGTTCAATTCAAAGAAAAATTAGAAAGCGTGATTTGAAGATGAGATTGGTTCTGAAGGTGATGACATGGAGACCAATTGATAATCTTTTAAGGACTATCTCTAGAATAGAGCTTAATCCCAAGGAATCCAAGCAGAATGCCTAGATACCTAAAATTGATTTGAAGATGAGATTAGTTCTGAAGGTGATGACACGGAGACCAATTGATGAGATTTTAAGGACTATCTCTAGAATAGAGCTTAATCCCAAGGAATCCAAGCAGAATACCTAGATACCTGAATTGAAATAGATAAGCTTTTAAGGATCATCTCCAACACAAAGCTTAATCCTAAGGAATCTAGGTAGAACACCTAGATACCTAAGTTGAAACAGATAAGCTTTTAAGGATCATCTCCAGCATGAAGCTTAATCCTAAGGAATCTAGGTAGAACACCTAGATACCTAAGTTGAAACATATAAGCTTTTAAGGATCATCTCTAGCATGAAGTTTAATCCTAAGGGATCCAGATAGAACAACTAGATACCTAAGTTGATAAGATCTAATTATGAGTCACAGAATCATCCCTAAAATGAGGCTTGATCCTCAGGAGTCGGGGTTTAGACTGTCCTGATACTTGTCCATTAGACTCATATCAGAAATGTTATAAGATGTGATCAAATGATGAAAAGATGAAGTAGATGACAAGGATGCCAAAAAGAAGGGAACAAAATGCCCCGAGTGATGAGATGGCCCAAGTGATAAGGACATAAGATGGGAACTAGATGCCCCAAGCAATGAGACTCAAAATGAGTTGAAATTTAGTTCAATGATGTAATCATCTTGCCCCCTTGGGAACGAAATCGAAAGATGACACACCAGAAGTATGATGTAAGGAGAGTGATGAAAGATACAGAAGAAATCCAAGGTTTAGTAGAATATAGAAGAGATTAGAATGATTAGAAGAAATATAAAGAGATTAGAATGACTAGAAGATATATAAAGAGATCATAACGATCTTGAAGAAATATGAAGAGATCAGAATGATCAGAAGAAATATAAAGAGATCAGAACGATCTTGAAGAAATTTGGAGAGATCAGAATGATTTGAAGAAATTTGGAGGGATCAGAATGATCTGAAGAAATTTGGAGGTTGATCCGAAGTGATTTCGAGATCCAAAAGACTAAGTTTGAGTTGAAAAGATTCCAAGAATTGCAAAGTATCAGAAAGATTTAGATTGCACAAATTTTTTTAAAATGCATCTTGAGCCACTTAAGTGTGTCAAATTTTGAATTTGATCCCGAAAAATAGGTTAAGAGCAACCAAAGTAGCCAAGAGGGTGATGAATCAATCATTTGTGTAGTTCATGAAAGAACATGATACTTTGAAGAGATCATCAATCCCTCATCAGAGAAGGTGAAAGTAGATTTGCAGTTGAGTCGCATGCTTATGCAAGTGAAGTATGCAATGCAAGACTATGTTAAATGCAACCCTAGGTCTGGTTACCGAGCCTCAATATTTAATCATCACTGAATATAGAACAAAGCTCGTAGGTCATACAATTTCCACTGACATTGCAATCATGGAAATATGAATATAACATACATTATTGGTTTGTCGGGATTAAATGTAAGCATTTGAGGCACAAGAAGCCAAAATGAATAGAATATTTGTCCCTTTTAATGTAGCAAGTTAACATAAGCATCAAAGCATAAATGCTAGGATGACCAGAATGTTGCTTGCATGACAAGCACACCAAACACACGGGAGATCCCTCTTATGCTAAGCATTTAGTATTCATTCTGTCCACAATGACCCTTGCGTTCGTAACCTGAGACAGAAGTGTGCTGGATATACTCACAGTGACCCATATGTTCACTTAATAGGATGAGTATCAGTATGCACTATAGCATGAAGAGTTTACTCCAACAAACAAGGAGAAGAACCAATGTTATTGGCGTATTCGTATAAAAGGTGTCGAGATACACACGGCCATCCAATATGAGATGGAGGCTCTTATAGTGGACACCCCTCTTATAGGAATAAATCAACTTATTGGAACTAAACTGCAAATAGAAAGAAAAGAAAAGATCATGCCCCTAGTCATTACTTCTCTATTCGAAGATGACATCATCGAGTTACTCAAGGAGATATGATAAAGCAAAAAAAAAGAAAACAAAAGAAAAGCTCAGTATATCGAAACAAGTATATCATTTAGTTCAATATTTTCGGGATTGATGTCAATTGTCAATGTCCAGAACAAGTTTGAAAGAAATCTCATTAGTAGGGTGACGACAGTAGGCAGACATAGTTAGAACAACTGGTGACTGAGGTCAAAGAGGAATCTTCATGGTGAAGAACCTAAGACAGACTGAGCGACAGTAGACAGACACAGCCAGGACAATTGGTGACTGATGCAAGAGATTTTCCATAAAGGAATCTGGAGACATAACCCGAGCAACAGTAGGTAGACACAGCTGAAACAACTGGTGACCATTGTGAAAGAGATTCTATGAAGAGAAGATTGAAAAAGTGACACTTGCGATAGTAGGCAGACACAATGAAGACCACTGGTGACTATCACAAATGAGATTCTATGAGAGAATTTTGAAAAAGTGACACTTGCGACAGTAGGTAGATGCAGTGAGGACCACTGGTGACTATCACGAAGGAGATTCTATGAGGAGAATCTCGAAAAGAGTAACACTAAGGGTGAGCTGTGACAAGACTCAATCCATGGATACATGAGTGAGAAAAGCAAGAAAGTGAAAGCATGAAAGAGACTATACAGAATAGCCAGAAGATGCACTGTAAGATTGAGCATTGGGAACAAGAGGCACCTGTTTACCAGGTTTTCACCTTCTTGGCAAGATTTTCTTTTTTTGCTACCATGATGCGTGTTTCTAGGTTTTCACCAATGGCACTTTTCTTATTTTTTTCAAATTTTTTCGTATTTTTCTCTTTTTGATTTTTTTGTATTTTTGATTTTTCACTTTTTTTTGGTGTTACCAAGGTGCCTATTGCTAGTTTTTCATCAGGGTAACAATTTTTTTAGGACTTTTTCTAATTTTTAGGTTTTTTTTTCAGGAGATTACTAGCTCTCAAGAAGGATCGCCTTGATTTTGTTTCAGTGTCTAGCAAGGTGTAGGAAGAGATGTAGTAGCAAGTGAGTGGATAGAAAATGAGTATGAAGTAGTGAATGTTACCCTTAAGGAAAGCCTTCACAAGATTACCCAAGCTAGAGAAAAGGATATAACAATATAAGCTCATGGTGTAATGAAGGGTATCATGTAAGTAATCCAAAAAAATGACCATGTCAAGAGATTGCTAAGAAATGAGTTTTCTTCTTTCTTTCATTGATCAAGACCAAAGGGTTAACTAAATAGGACAAAAAAGTTTGTTATGGAGGTTATGAGTGAATGACTTCGGGAATGAGGACATCTAAAGGATAAGCAAGATCATGATAGGATGTGATGGATGGAAGAATTATGCATGACACCTGTTTATCAGGTTTTCATCATGGTACTTGTCCAAGGTGCCACAAGAAGTCATTTTCACCATAGGACAAATTTATTTATTTTTACTTTTCCTACCAAGGCGCCTGTTTCCAGGTTTTCACCAAGGCACTTTTTTTTCTTCTTTTCTGGATTTTTAGAGTTTTTTAGAAAGAATTCAAGCCTCTCTCAAGTTATATCTCATGCCTATAATAAAGATAGGTTATGATAAGCCAAGGCCATAGCAAGGTACACTCAAAGATGCTGATAAGGTAATGGAGGGGAGATAGTAGAGAAGATATATGGAGGATAAGGTTTTAGGCTATGGATAAGATAAATGGGATGGAACGATAAAAGCTGGAGTGGATAGAGTAATGAAAGGGATGCACAAGGGGAGAAGAAAAAGTGGGCAAGATCAACATTGACACACACCTTGAAGGTTGATAGAATATTGAAGGAAATATGGATGAAATAGTATGAGGTTTAGATGTATGAGGTGGTGGAATAATTTTGGAGGAAGGTGGAGTAGAAGGCTTTGAAATCTTTTTAGGAAGATGTTGGGAAGAAGGTGGAGTGAAAGCCTTTGGAAGCTTGAATGTCAACTTTGATTTGTTTTCAATATTCAAGCCCTTCAAAAGAGACTTGGGAATCCATATAGCTTTTGATTTTTCATTAGATGCTTTGGAATGCATTTCTTCAATAACAGATTTAAGAACCCATACTTTATTTGGTTGAGCTCTTTGAATAGTGGACCTTTGCGGTCTCTTTTTTGTTTTTTTCTTCTTGACATTCACATGTTGATTAGGGGAGACATTGTGAACTTTTGAGGATGGATTCATGCACTTGTGTTTGAGTTGATCATCAAAATTTCTTCCAAAGGACTTGGGACTTGTGGATGAATGAGGCCAATATGACTAGTTTAGATGGAAAGGTGGATGTGAAGAGTTCAAGTATGTGTATCTTTGTTGATCTTGGGGTAAGGCAGGAGGAATGTGTAATGAGCTAGTAGTGGCAATAGGAGATAGAGGAACATAAGGTCCCAATATGGATGGAAGACTTGAAGGTTTTAGTTTAGATGGGTATGGACCAAGGATGGATTTAGAAGATGTGAATGGACCATGAGTATGGATATCAACATCTTTAGAGTGAGCAATATGACCAAAGCCATCAATAGATTTATGAGTAACTATTATAGGAGAAATACCTTTGATAGGAGTATTTAAAGCTTGAGCATAGTTTGGAAGTGAATGTAGCAAGGTAGAATAAGAGAGTGAGGGAACACTTTTCTCTTCAAAAGGAATTTTTGGTAACATAGGAAAAGTATCCTTCTCTTGGTCTTTTGTAATCTCCTTAAGGATGGTGGAAGGAATATCTTGATCTTGCTTAGTAGAGGTGCATGACATGGGAGATGGAGGACTATGTGGCTCTTGAGATGGAGGCACGAGATCTTGGAAGACTTGAAAGGGGATGAAGGAATCTTGGTCTTGATCAACACTTGTTTCTTCATCATTTAAGTGGTCCTCTTGACATGAAGCCAAATCCAAGGATGAGGGAGTATCTGAATCTGTATTCGAATATATTTCTAGAGTCTCCATAATAGGCTCTTGAAGGGACAATGGAGGAATAGTTGGATTGGGAATAATAGGAGGAGCAACACATGGAGGTTTTGGATCTTTTCTTTGTGCAGTATGGGAGAGGTTTGGGAGAGGTTTGCAGCTAAGTTAAGATTAGCTTGAGTTTCCTTTAAAGGTAGTCCTTGAGGGTACACATAGTCAACTGGGGGAGTAGTGAGTTCTTTTGGTGAATATGTGTTGGAAAGATTGGACAATTTAGAAGGTGGATGTATGTTGGAAAAAGTAGAAGTTGTGTTTGAACCGTTACTAGACATGGTTTCATGAGGTTGATCCTTCTTGAGAGTAGAATCTTTAGTAGCTGAGAGCTTAGATTTTTGAATTATACCATTGTCAAAGAGATCTTGGATCTTGTTTTTCGGCTCCTTACAATGGGAAGTTTTATGTAAATTGTGTCTATGATAGACACAATAGTTACTCATAAAGGAAACTCCTGCCAAAGTGAGCTTAGGTAAAGTAATGAGTTTTTCTTCAAGAATTTCTTCCAAGGTTAATTCGTAAGATTTTCCCAAAGGTGTGAAATCATGCTTTGGTTTAGGTTCCCAAGGTTTTTCTTCAAAGATATTTCTAGATTTCTTGGGTGTTTGTGAAGTGTTCTCTGATATCTTGGATTCAAGATCACAAGAATGTGATTTTTGGTTTTCATAGAAGGAAGGGAAATTTTCTCTCAAGGAGAACTTGTTTGATGATGTGTTCTCCTCTTCTTTTAGTCTTTGAAGTTGAGTGCTCATTGATTGGATATGTTGCTTCATGTTTACAATAAGTAGCTCTTCTTCCTCACTAGGAATATTGGATTTAGCACATTTGTTGTTAGCCATTTTGATGTACTATGTTTCAAGTAGTGACAACCAAGTTTTAGAACAATAGTCAAGTTGCCACAGTCATAGACAATGACAAAAAGCAAAAGCTTAGTCAAGGACCACACTAGAACTTAGTCTCAAAAAAAGCAAGATAAGAGTGCAATATACTAAGGTACGAATAGTTTGATTTGAAGGCTAGAACAGCCAAAGATTATGACTATCATGACACGGAGTACAACAAGCACTAAAGGACAAGAGCAAGATAATTGAGAGACAAGACTAGTTAAAGTATGGATCGCAAGTCATTAGCTAAGCAGGATGCCACTATTTGGGACTATTTTTTAGATAGAGAAACAATAAACCAATGCAAAAAATAGACTTGGTACAGAGCACAGATAGCTCTAACAAACTAACTTGATAGTTCAGACTCAAGATCTCATGTGAAGATCCTCTAAAAGGCACATGAGAAAGTACACAAAGCCATGCAAAGACTCAGGATAGCATAAAGATTTCACAAGAGGATGTGCTCTAGGCCATGCGAAGTAGTGCAAGGTTAACTTGGATAGCATAAAGATTTCGCATGGAGATGTGCAATCGTTTGCACGAGAACAAAAGTTTGCAAATGTTTTGACAAATTTTGATCGTTTCAGTAACCAAGCAGATAAACAGGCACATAGAATAGCAAGCAGGTGATTTTAAGCATGTCTGAAAACAATGAGCAAGGGCAAAAGCAACCTTGTGCATGAACAATCAAGTGACTTAGTTTTGTGCTAATCCCTAGGAGAGCTATTTGTGTGTGTTTTCAAAAGGTTTTGCAATCATGCATACATCTCTAGAAAATAAAAGTTGGCCTCTCTAAGTTATTTAGTAATGGTTTGACTCTGCAACTTTTATGACTCACAAGGGTGACCTCCAATCTCGGCGCACCGAGGTTTTGACACAGTCCGAGAAATTAATTTTCAAGAGCTGCTAGGGAGATCTGACAACCCACAATGAACCACAATTGTGGAGATTTCTTCCACAAGGACATTTATATAGCGGTTGTCACTACCATGGCGAAAATGGCTATTACCTCTTGAGGTTCCGTCATCATAGTTTTTCCTGTAGAGGGATTGTATGCTACGGTTAACCCTCTCTAAAGGTGACCAACTCAAAATAGTATACCACAAGGGGACTTAGCTTCCAGATTCAAGGTTTTGACACCTTTTTACCTTTAGCCCAATCAAAGAAGATAGATTAATTCGACACGCTAAACTAAGATTATCTCTTAAAGATCTATGATATCATCTCCCAGTGATCTATCAACCTCTCCGGAGAAAGGATGCTTTAATCAACAAGTTGAAGATTCATCTATCTATGAGATGCTCAAAGTATCCTCCCCACCTACAAGGAATCCGTCTTAGAGAGGAGTTTCACTAGGAACCCACTCCCTCAAGATCCACGAATAGTGTTCACGGGGGCTTAATTACTATGTGTGTACAAATGTCAATTTTTGAAAGCAAATCTATCCAAAAGCAATCAAAGAGCACAAGGTGGTACACTTAACACTTTAACTAATGTGAGGTGAGTCCAAAGATGTGGAATATTCAACCCCTCACACAAGCTAACACGAGTCCACAACTCAGAAACTAGTGAGTTCTAAAAAGCACAAAAGAGTTGCCTTGTGGAGCATTTAACGCTTATTTCCTGTAGACCCCTCCCCTTTAACGTGGTGCTGATCTTGCAACCACAGGGTGGAATGAGGGTCCAGTAGATTAGCGAGTCCAATAACCCAAGATAGCTAATTAGATCTATCACTAGTAACTAAGCCTGCTAGATGAAACTAATATAGATCACAACCTAGTATCAAATTATGCATGTGTTGTAAAATGAGAACATGGAAGGAAATACACACAAGCTTGATACAGGAGATGTTCGTTTTAGCTCCAAATGAATTGTTATCAGCTGAGGAAGGTTACTTGGTGATCCTCGCAACACGCTTGGTAGATTTTACCTGATTTTTAACAATTCTTGTGCTATTTTCAAAGCTAGCAAAAGTGAGATGCATTTTTATTTTTATTTTTTGCTTTCTTTTGTCATATTTGGGTGGCCTTTCTTTCTTCCTTGCTGTTTTCCAAATAAAAAAATTGCAATAAAAATTATTGATTAAAATTCCAAAATTTGCATCATGAGTTAATAATTTTTTTAATAAAAACACATAAAAAAATTATTAAAAATAGAATTATAATCCAAAAAATTTGAAATTTTTACTGTAGTCTAAAGAAAGCCTCAAAAATATTCAATAAAATTTTTGGATCGAAATTATTTGATTTATATCAAGAATTAATTTTTTTATGAAAATAAATTAAAAAAATTATAAAACAATGTTTTTTGCTCAAAAAAATTCGAAATTTTTACTGTAAACTGTGCAGTATTTCAAAAATCTACAATAAAATTTTCAGATTTAAATTCAATGATTTAAGTTGCGAATTTATTTTTTTATGAAATAAATAAAAAAATTACTAAAAATTCATTTTTGATAAAATAAATCCGAAATTTTTACTGTAAATTTTACAACATGTCCCAAATTTACAATAAAATTTTTAGATTTAAATTCGATGATTTGTGTTGAAAAATATTTTTTTTTTATCAAAATACATAAAAAATTTATTAAAAATTCATTTTTGATCAAATAAATCCAAAATTTTTACTGTAAACTGCAGATTGCATGTCAAATATGTAATAAAAATTTCAGATTGAAATAATGAACCGTTTGAAGGATATGATCAAATCTTTCAAGAACCCGAAGACTTTTTTCTTTTCTTTTTTTAACTTTAAAACATGAGAATGAAGAAAAAGAAGAAGAAGAAGAGAAATAAAAGAAGATTAAGAGGGGAAGAGGAAGAAGTTTCTCAAATGCTCATTTTATCATCATTGTTGGATGCCTTCTCGAAGTGTCTTCAAACCTGCAACAAGACAAACCTGCAAAACAAGATATAAATAAAAAACTAAAATGCAAAACAAAAAGAATGAGGCCAGAAAATTGATTTCTAAGCCCCACAGTGGGCGCCAGAAATGTATGTGTTAATATGCGGCCTATGCTAACACACACACACTTCAACACGGTCATTATATGCGGATTCATCCCGAAATGAACATCGGATTGTTCATCCAAAAATCAGCTTGCAAAACGACCTGTTGCCTTCTATCTAAAGGGAATTGCTTGTCAAATATCCTCAGATTCGAGGTGTTTAAGCAACCAGACCCTATAAGAACGAAGGATTTGAAAGAAAATGCGACTAATCTATATGAGAATGCAGATTAATCTAGAATGGAGTATGCACGTTTAATCTAAGAACATGTAAAAGAAATTATACTAAATGTATGCATATTAACTCTATAAAATAAATATGAAAGTAGGGAGCTCAAATGAATGCAAAATCCAACAGCAATTCAATGCAAATTCTCATTCAACCTCCTCCCAAAATGAAGAGATGAGGGTCTCTTAAATAGACTTTCCTGGAATCCATCAACGGTTGAGATTGATTTCAATCAACGGTCAAGATTAAAGGTGAAGTTCAGTCATAAAGGAAGATTCCCAAATTAAAGGGAGTTAACTGATTTAATTTGAGTAGAAAAAGGAATTAATTGATTTAATTTGAGTAGAATAAGGAGTTAACTTATTCAATTTGAGTAGAATAAGGAGTTAACTGATTTAATTCCTTTTTCATCAACAATGAACTGAGAATTTCTCTTTTTGAACTGAAGGATTTTGGAGAGATATTTAATTTAATAAAATGAGATATGCTCTCATAATTACCTTTTTCATTTAATTAAATAATTCTATTTAATTAATTAGATGCACTTTTCTTATTTAATTAAATATCTTCATTTAATTGATTAGGAATGACTTCTCATTTAATTAAATAACTTTGTTTAATTAATTAGAAGTAAGTTTTTCATTTAATTAAATAATTTAATTTAATTAATTAAAATAGGCATATTTATTAAATTAAATAAATTTAATCCCATAGTACATTAGTCTTAAGATATAATTTAATTTAATAAAATGAGACATGTTCTCATAATTACCTTTTTCATTTAATTAAATAATTCTATTTAATTAATTAGAGGCACTTTTCTTATTTAATTAAATAACTTCATTTAATTAATTAGGAATGACTTCCCATTTAATTAAATAACTTTGTTTAATTAATTAGAAGTAAGTTCTCCATTTCATTAAATAATTTCGTTTAATTAATTAAAATAGGCATATTTATTAAATTAAATAAATTTAATTCCATAGTACATTAGCCTTAGGATATAATTTAATTTAATTAAAGTATAAATACTTATTAATTAAATAAAATATTAATTAATAGGTTTAATGTAACTAATATGAGTAAATACTATAGGAATTAAATAATAAGCATGATGAATACAGATTAGGGTTTTCTACATCTGACATTTAAGTCAAGTAGCTAGTAGTAGAATAAGAATTTGGTTAGTGAAATAGGACTTAGGATTGATCAGAAATAGACCAGAATTGGTATCATGGCAATGAGCCAATTTTGGAGTATTACAGGGGATAGTTTAGGTTAGATAGAAGTTAGTTAATGTTAATATAATTTAATGAGTTTAGTAATAGGGTATTTATTATAATAAATGAGTTTTTTTTGGTATAACATGTGACAGTATTATTAATTTTTATGGGGATTTTCATAAGTGATAGTAATAATGTTTTTAGGAATGTTTAGCCTAATATGAGTATTAGTGGATAATACTTGTAGATATTAACCATTATTAGTAATTGATGTTGATATATTTAAAATAAAATTTATATAATTTAAAATTTGAATTTTTAAAGTATTAGTTTGCTATAGTTGGTTTTGGTTCTAGTTAGGGGGTTAAGCATAGGGTTTAGGGTTATGGTTGTTTAGTGAATGTTATGTGTTTAGAGTTTTTAATTTATGATTACATATTTTTTGAATTACATTATTTTATTAAGGAAAGTATTTTTAGCATTATCTTATAATAATATTATGTATTTAATTATTTTGAGATTGCTAATGTTAAAGGTTTGAAGGGTTATTGAAAGGGCCTTATATAGATTACTTGATAGTTGTGTAGGATTATGTGCAGAGTGTAATTGTATATCATAAATGAATTAATGATGAAGTTGTAATGTTTTAATCAGTTCTAAAAGGTGATGTTAATAATTATGATCGAGTACTAAGGTATTGATAGGTTAGCCTACAGGTGCAGATTTGTACACTTAGGAGATTGAACTAGTATAATGAATCAAGTGTAAGGTATCAAATCAAACCTAACATAACTTATGTTACTAATAAAATGTTCCCTAAAATTGATGTCACACCTTATTTAACATGAAAGTATGGTTAAATCAATCAACTTAATCAACCTGACCTAAGTGTTCCTATAGCACTAGGACTTAAGGTTTTGAACCTATGCAATGTGTTGGAATACTGACTTTGCATCCTCATGTAGTGTAATCAAAACTCAATTGTTTCCTAGACCTTGTGACATAAAACTAACCTTGTCTTGTTGACATCCTTATGTAACATATTTTATGTTAGTATGTGCTTAACATTGTTTTGATTGCCTTTATAAAAAAAATTGGTGTGTTTTTTCCCTAATTTTGGGCATGACATTTTGGTATCAGAGCCAGGTTTCAACACTAGGAACCTAAACCCATTATGTTTCAACTCATTTAAATTCAAATTAATATATAGGATGCCTACTATCACATGAGGTTGTCATCAAGGCAGAGGCCATAGTGCTTCCCATGTTGGGATAGAACAGGAGGTTGGACCACCTCCACCATCTCCACCACCACCATGGAACCTTAACTAGGATATTCTAGATGCCCTCCAAAACCTGATTGGGGTAGTCTAGTAGAGATTTCCACCCATAGTACAACTTGAACAACAAATTCCCAAGGGAGAAGCATAGGTACCAGGAGGAGGTGGGGAAGATGCTAGAGAGAGGTGTAGGAGTCCCCTACCAAGGTAAGTTGAGGAATAGGTTGATCATGAGGCTGAGTCAATCCATCAAATAGAGACACCACCTAGTAGATCTCGTAAAGATATCAATAGTGAAATCAGGGAGTTACTATGGTTCCATCCACCATTTTTTTTGGGTTCCATAGATGGTGTAGTAGCGAAGGCTTGGTTATAGATGTTACAACATTTAGGGTCAAATTGCGATGATAATTTGCGATGGCAGTGTAATTTGTGGTCCTTTTCATGTTTGTTTTGTAATTGTCCCCAACTCCATCACAATACCAATATTGGCTTCATAATTGGGAAACTCACATGAGTATTAAAAAAATGACATAAATCATTTCCCATGTTTTTTGATTATGGAGAACTGCATGTGAAAGAGGGCAGAGAGCTTTGAACGAGGGTGGAAAGCTCTAAATTTTGTCATGCCCTTGTCATTGGTGCATTTTATTTCTATGATCTCTGTATTTTGTTTTTGTTCCCTTGCTTTACGATTTCATTTTTTTTGTATCTTTGCATTTCATCACCATGCCCTTGCTCTATGATTTGGTTGTCATGCCCTTGTGATCTCTACATTTCATTTCCATGACCTTGCTCTGTGATTTTGTTCTCATGCCCTTACTCTATGATTTTGTTGCCATGTCATGCCCTTGTAATCTATGTGCTCTTGCTCTATGATTTTAAATTTTTGGCCTAGCTCTGCAATCTATTTAAATGTTCATTTATTTTCCTTGTAAGTAGATATCTCTCTATATTTCCTTCTAAACATGTATATTTAGAGATATTTTTAAGGTGCTTATTACATCTTAGCACAACAGAAAAATTGATCCAATTGCATACATATTCCAGAATACAAATAATAAAATAATAAAACTTACTCAACCTATGCTAAGTGACTTACCTCAAGATCCTCCACAAAAATAATGTAGACTAGGAAAAATGGGAAGAGTTCACAAGAAATTTTACAAAAAACATTTCATAGAGAATATTTTTAGAAAGAAACTAGCCATAACCTAGTTAAATGGGTCTAGTTGCTAACTAGCTAGATTTATTATACATTGTTGTAGAACTGTCATTAGATTAGGTACACTAAACAAACAATCAGTTGTTCTGAGCTAGCAAGATCAAATAAAATTTTCCAAGGTGATAAAATTGCATATGCAAGGAATTGAAAAATAACTTCAGTGAAGAGTTGAGTGTAAGGAGTTGAAGAAGCAAGTTCAAC
Source organism: Cupressus sempervirens (assembly GCA_028749045.1). Classification (NCBI taxonomy): domain Eukaryota; kingdom Viridiplantae; phylum Streptophyta; class Pinopsida; order Cupressales; family Cupressaceae; genus Cupressus; species Cupressus sempervirens. Next base: position 270,243,006 of record CM053784.1, on the reverse strand, counting down.
TTCTATCTAAATGCCATAATCACGAGGCTCATTCCCTTATAGAAGCCTCTACCATAATGAAATTACCTCTAAACCATGCATAGGATGTTGAAGTAGTTCCCAACCTTGAAACACTTTTATAAGCATTTGATACTTAGGATTATCATAGGGGGACAATGCTAATACTTGAAGCACTCTTATAAGAATTTGATATTTGGACTGTAAATTCTCAAAGACAGTTGCAAGTGATTCCAATGTCATAGTACCTACCACAACACTTTCTTGGATTCTATCTAGTGGCTCCCATAATATCCTCTATGTTGTTTAGTTGTTGTTTGTGTCATGTAGTCTCTTTCTAAAGCCGCTCTTTCTCCTATTCTTTCTAAAGTTGCTCCTTCTCCTTCACTCACGTGCCTTAAATTTTGATTATCAAACTTCTAAATATCTGCCTCTACCTTATCTAAAATCAACTTCACATTGCATTTTAACTTTGGCATAGGTGTTTGATCATTGATAGCTTTCATTTCAGCATTCAAGTTTTCAAGATTGGTCAACACCCTCACTTGTGGACCTCTCATGTCAAGAACTTTTTGTATTATTTCAACACCATGTTCTTGCTTCTAAGCTAATAGTTCTTTAAGTGCATTTGTTAGGAACCTGTGTGTTCCTTCTGTTTATTTTGTTAGAGTAGTGTTGTTGGACGCATATGCTTTGTAAGTCATCCCGTGAGTATATTTTATTATCCCACATGCATAGGTAGTATTACTTTTCTAGATCGTACTCAGTATATAAGAATAGGTTGAGGCCCTTGATGGGCACGGACGAATTTATTGTATTGAGCTTGCTCAAAGGAGGTTACCCCCTCGAAGTGGCCTGCGATCAGTCGATTCATTCTGAGTTCTGCTATCACTTTGTATTCTGTTATTTCGAGCATTCTCACGATATTGCTATAAGGAGGTTCTTCACATCTGGTATCAGAGCACTCTCTTGGGCTCGCTGGGTGGAAATTACATCAAATTTTTTTTCTGTCGTGGCCTTCAGGTTCCTCTCACTTCTAATATCTCTTGTTATTGCAATAACTCTTTTCAGTTGTTCTGTCTGTGAGTGAATTTTTCTAAGTCGACTGTTCAAAAAAAAAAAAAAAAAAAAAAAAAGAGTAAAAATTTTTCTGTTTTTTAGTCGTAGCTTCCTTGTTTGCTTTCTGTTTCTGCTCATACTTCCGCAGAACGTCTGCAATATCATTTCGCATACTTCCTTCCTTGGCGACCCAACCCCAAATTTTACATATCAAAGCCCTAAATCCCTCATTTATCTAATTTTAGGGTTTGCCCTATCTTTTTCACCTCTCATCCAATCGCCACCAAACTGAGCCACAAGATTCAATTCCTCATTTTGCTCCCTTATCCCTCTTGGACTGTTCGCCTCATTTCGCCTCCCTACCCTTGAAACCCTCATTTTTCTTTTTCCCTTGTCCCTAGATAGTCTCCCACCACCCGTCGAACACCCATTTCCTATATGAGTTTTACCCAAATCCAAGTTTGTCGTAACTAAAAAAGTTTTTGTTTCTCATCTTCTACCCATTCCAAAAAAAAAAAAAAAAAAAAAAAGAAAAAAAAAAACCTTGCTTTATGGTTGTTACGCGTACAGGAGCAAAAATCATGGAAGAGGAAATTGCATCCCTCAAAACCAAACTTCAAGATCTGGATGACAAAATTCTGGGTCTTAACTTTCAGCAGTCAGCCATGAGCCGAAACCATTCAGGAGATACTGGGTCCTCTTCTGGCAATTTTCGTGGACCAAAGCTTGATTTTCCATGCTTCGATGGTTCTGATCCGACTGGATGGATCTATAGGGCAGAGCAGTATTTCAGCTTGCATAATACTTTGGATAACCACAAAGTCCCCCTTGCATCTTTTCATTTGGAACATGAAGCTCTTCAATGGTTCCGTTGGTACATCAAGGCTAATGTAGGCCCAACGTGGAGAGAATTGTGCACCCTCATTTTGGAGCGCTTTGGCCCTAGTTCCTTTGATGATTTCACAGGAGCACTCACTAAACTGCGTCAAACAGGCACTGTAAGAGAATACCAGACAGAGTTTGAAAAATTAGCTAATTACACAGAGGGCTTGTCTGATGAATTCTTCCGTAGTTGTTTTGTCAGTGGTCTGAAGGATGCACTTCGCTCAGAAGTCAAAATGTTTCGACCTACTACAATGATGGAAGCCCTTGGGTTGGCTAAGTTAGCGGAAGACAAGATTAGTGCTCTACAACGCTCCAGATCTAATTTTGTTCCATTCAGAAATACAGGTTCTCACAACCCTCCAGTCATACCAGCTCCCAGAACTACTCCGATCAAGCACTTGTCTGAAACAGAGATGCGAGTCAGGTGAGACAAAGGGCTTTGTTATAATTGTGATGAGAAATGGTCTCGGGGCCATAGATGTGTTCAGCAAAAGCTCTATCTCTTGGATGTGGATTCTCCACCGGAATTGGAAGAATATGTAGATGCTCAGGAAACAGTGGATGATGAGGTTGAGCCTCACCAGCCTGAACCTCCTTCACCAGAAGCTCCACCAGAGATATCTGTCCATGCTTTGGCAGGAGTCACTACTCCACAAACCATGCGGGTCCAGGGTTTCTTCAAGAAGATCCCTCTTACTATACTCATTGATTCTGGTAGCACTCATAACTTCATTGATCCACGAATAGCCAAACAGGCTGATTGCTTTATCCATCCCTGCTCTAGCTTTGAAGTCATGATTGCCAATGGGGGCACTTTACCTTGTAAAGGGAAATGTCGCAATGTGCGTCTCTCGATTGGAGATTATAACATGCGCTCTGACATGTTTGCCTTACCCTTAGGTGGCTGTGATGTGGTTTTGGGTGCCCAATGGTTACGCACTCTTGGCCCCATTCTCTGGGATTTTGCTGAACTTTGGATGCAATTTTCAGCCGAGGGGCACCAACACACTTTGAAAGGCTTACAACCAGGGTCTCTCAGCATCATCAGTTCACACCGTATGGAAAAACTTCTTAAGAAGAATTCACATGGTGTCATCGCTCAGCTCCATTCCATTCAGATGCAGCCATCAGCAGTCTCTAGCACTCCTGCCGATCTCCAACACATTTTGGACAAGTATTCTGGTGTATTTGCTGAACCTGTGGGATTACCTCCTTCTCGTCCAGAGGACCACCGTATTCAGCTCCTTCCTGGCAGTGTTCCGCCCAACATCAGGCCCTACCGCTACCCATTTCATCAGAAGACCGAAATCGAGATACTTGTCCGTGACTTACTGAAGCAAGGTATTATTCGCCCTAGTACCAGTTCCTTTTCTTCTCCAGTTCTGCTTGTTCGCAAAAAAGATGGGTCATGGCGACTCTGCATTGATTTTCAAGCACTTAATCATCTCACTATAAAGGACAAGTTTCCCATTCCAGTTGTTGATGAACTTCATGGGGCTCATTTTTTCTCCAAGTTAGATCTTCGTTCTAGGTATCATCAAATTCGGGTTAATGAGGAGGATATACCTAAAACTGCCTTCCGCACACATGATGGTCACTATGAATTTTTAGTCATGCCCTTTGGCCTCACGAATGCTCCTTCAACATTTCAGGCAGTGATGAATAACATATTTCGACCATACCTCCGAAAATTCATTCTGGTCTTCTTTGATGATATCCTCATATATAGCAAAACTTGGGCTGAGCATCTCCATCATCTGGAGCTTGTCTTGCAACTTCTCTCTGATCATCAACTCTGTGCAAAACTATCTAAATGTGTGTTTGGCCAGGAGGAAGTGGAGTATCTCGGGCATATTGTTGCACACCATGGAGTGCGAGTGGATCCTACAAAAATGGATGCCATGAAAACTTGGCCGCATCCTAAAACTCTCAAGAGCCTTCGGGGTTTTTTAGGGTTGACTGGCTACTACCGCAAGTTTGTCAAAGATTACGAGAAAATTGCAGCACCATTGACAGCTCTGTTAAAAAAGGATGCCTTCTCCTGGACCCCTGTTGCTGAGACTGCATTTGAACAACTGAAACAGGCTATGTGCAGTACACCTGTTCTCGTGATGCCAGATTTTTCCAAACCCTTCACTATTGAGAGTGATGCTTGCGGCAATGGATTGGGTGCTGTTCTCCTGCAAGATGACCATCCTATTGCGTTCACTAGCAAAGCCCTCTCTAGTAAGAATCTAGCCCTCTCTACTTATGAAAAAGAAATGATGGCTATTTTGCATGCTGTACAGAAGTGGCGGCCATACCTCTTAGGGAGTCATTTTTGCATCAGAACCGATCACCAAAGTCTGAAATACTTCCTGGAACAACGGGTATCCTCTCCTACACAACAGAAATGGGTCAACAAACTCATGGGGTATGATTATGAGATCACCTACAAGAAGGGTAAGGAGAATATTGTGGCAGATGCTCTTTCTCGCACATTTGATAATCAAGCTTCCCTTTCCGCTATTTCTATGCCCATTCCCAATTGGTTAGCGTCTGTTCAGCAGGGCTATGACAGTGACTCTTCTTTATCTCAAATCATTCACCAGCTAGCCAATAATCCTTCTGCTATACCACATTACTCTTGGGATGGTGCTTCTCTTCGATACAAGGGTCGGCTAGTGCTTCCTCAGAACCCAGCTCTACATCAGGCTATTTTTTATGAACTCCATGCTTCTCCTTCAGCAGGGCACTCAGGCTTCCTCAAAACTTATGAGCGAGCAAGGAGAAACTTCTTTTGGAAAGGGATGAAACAGACGATTCAACAGATGGTGGCTGAATGTGATACTTGCCAACGCCACAAGGGTGAAACGACCCTCCTTCCTGGCTTGCTCGAACCATTGCCCATCCCTACATGGATTTGGACTGATATTTCTATGGATTTCATTGAAGGGCTTCCTAAATCCGGTGGCAAGACAGTGATCTTGGTTGTGGTTGATCGTCTCTCGAAATATAGTCATTTTTGTGCCCTCAGCCACCCCTATACTGCCTCCTCTGTTGCACAAATCTTCATGGACCAGATATTTCGTCTTCATGGACTCCCTTCTTCCATTGTCTCTGATCGTGATGCAACTTTTACCAGTCATTTTTGGACTGAACTGTTTCAGAAAACTGGCACCAAACTGAAGATGAGTTCGGGCTATCACCCATAAACTGATGGTCAAACTGAAATTGTCAATAAATGCTTGGAAACTTATCTTCGTTGCTTCACTTCCGAACAACAACATCAGTGGGCCAAGTGGCTCCCTTTAGCTGAATGGTGGTACAATACCTCTTACCACACTGCCTCTAAAATGACTCCATATGAAGCAGTCTATGGTCAGGCACCTCCAGTGCTCCTTCCCTACACTCCCAACAGCTCACCAGTCCAGGTAGTTGACATAGTTCTCCGCAGCAGGGATCAGATTCTTCGTACCTTACAGGATAATCTTCACATGGCCCGTAATCGGATGAAACAGCAAGCAGATCAACACCGTTCTGAGCGCTCATTTCAAGTTGGGGATATGGTTTTTCTTCGTCTACAGCCATACAAACAATCCTCCCTAAAGCTGAAAGGGCGTCATAAGCTGGCCCCAAAATTTTATGGGCCTTATAAGGTTCTGCAGAAGATTGGTTCAGTTGCTTATAAACTGGAACTTCCTCCTTCTTCCCGCATTCATCCAGTCTTTCATGTTTCTTGTCTAAAGAAAGTTCTGGGTACCACTGTCAGAGCACAAACTACTCTCCCTGAAATGGATACGGAAGGATCCATTATCCTAGAGCCGGTGGCAATCATTGACCAGCGCACTCGCTAGCTTCGCTCTCGCTCCATCTCTGAGGTCTTGATTCAGTGGCATGGCATGCAACCAGAGGATGCTACCTGGGAACCCCTTCTTCAGATTCAACAACAATTTCCACACCTTACGCTTTGAGGACAAATCTTTTTTCTAAGGGAGAGGGGATGTTAGGAACCTGTGTGTTCCTTCTGTTTATTTTGTTAGAGTAGTGTTGTTGGACGCATATGCTTTGTAAGTCGTCCCGTGAGTATATTTTATTATCCCACATGCATAGGTAGTATTACTTTTCTAGATCGTACTCAGTATATAAGAATAGGTTGAGGCCCTTGATGGGCACGGACGAATTTATTGTATTGAGCTTGCTCAAAGGAGGTTACCCCCTCGAAGTGGCCTGCGATCAGTAGATTCATTCTGAGTTCTGCTATCACTTTGTATTCTGTTATTTCGAGCATTCTCACGATATTGCTATAAGGAGGTTCTTCACAGCATTTTCTTGTAAAATATTAATCTGTTTAACAATTGTAAATTCTTAGAAAGTGCATTATTTTATTTTTTGGTGAAACATTATATTTATATTAATAATAACTAGTTCAAAAAAAGTTCTCAGAGAAAAGAACCAGAAAAAAAAACTTTGGTCATTGCATGATACAAAAAAGTGATGTAGGAGAAGAAATACTGCATCAAGAGAGAGTATCTATAAACACTAATGAATCTAGTACTAGAGATTCCCAGATTGAGAATATAGTAATTACAAAGAGCTCAAAATTCATATGAATATAATTCATTGCTTGGTGCCAGAGAATATAGTAATTAGAAAGTGCATTGTTGTTTTCATGTATGTATCTATATATAATACTGAATAATAATAATGTTTTCATGTATGTCACAATAATAACTAACGTCACCACTAGATCATATAATAATGAAGTAATCAACCTAGCTAATCAACAACTACACCAGTTTAATTGGTGTTTTCAATGTCATAGTACCTAATATAACACTTTCTTGGATTCTATCCAGTGGCTCCCATAATATTCTCTATGTTGTCTAGCTGTTGTTTCTACTATGAAGTCTCTTTCTAAAGCCACTCCTTCTCCTTCTCTTTCTGAATTTTCTCCTCCTTTGATCTCATGCTTTAAATTTTGATTAACAAACTTTTGAATATCTACCTCTACCTTATCAAAAATCAACTTCATTGTGTGTTGTAACTTTGGCATAGGTGTTTGATCATCAATAGTTTTCATTTCAGCATTCAAGTTTTCAAGATTGGTCAACACCCTCACTTGTGGGCCTCTCATGTCAAGCACTTTTTGTACTATTTCAACACCATGCTCTTGCTTCTGAGCTAACAGTTCTTTAGGTGCATTTTCTTGTAAAATATTAATTTTGTTGTACAATTGTAAACTCTTAGAAAGTGCATTGTTGTTTTCATGTATGTATGTATATATAATAATGAATAATAATAATGTTTTCATGTATGTTGAAAAATAATAGCTAACATTACCATTGGATCATATAATAATGAAGTAATCAACCCAACTAATCAACAACTAGACCAATTTAACTAGTGTTTCCAATGTCATAGTACCTACCACAATGCTTTCCTAGATTATATCTAGTGGCTCCCATAATATTCTCTATGTTATCTAGATATTTTTCCTATCATGCTGTCTCTTTCTAAAGAAACTCCCCCTTCTCTTTCTAAATCATCTCCTACTCCTTCACTCTTGTGCCTTAAATTTTTACTATCAAACTTCTAAATATCTATTTGTACCTTATCTAAAATCAACTTCATAGTGTTTCGTAACTTTGGCATAGGTGTTTGATCATTGATAGCTTTCATTTCAGCATTCAAGTTTTCAAGATTGGTTAACAACCTCACTTGAGGACCTCTCATGTCAAGCACTTTTTGTATTGTTTCAACACCATGTTCTTACTTTTGAGCTAACAGTTCTTTAGGTGTATTTTCTTGTAAAACATTAATTTTGTTGAACAATTGTAAGCTCTTAGAAAGTGCATTGTTGTTTTCATGTACGTGTGTATATAATTATATATGTATGTATGTATATGAAAGTATGTATGTATATATGTATATATATATGTATATCTATATATATATGTATATGAATGTATGTATGTATGTATATATGTATGTGTATATATATATATATACAGAAAGATCTTATGGATTGTGGATTATGGATTATAAACAAAAAAGGAAAAGAAAAGATGACATTAATCATTCCTCATTTGTTTTGATTGATTGTGGAGAGTTGTGCATGAAAGAGGGTGGAGAGCTCTGAATGAGGATGGACAACTTTGAATATTGGTGGAGATCTAGGATTTTTTTTTTGTTCCCTTGTAATTGTTGCATTTCATTGTTGTGATGTACTTTTGTGATCTTTATGCCCTTGCTCTACCATTTTCTTCAAGGGGAGAAGAGGTGCCTATGTAAATGTTGTTTTTTTCCTTCTAAACATGCATCTCTTGTTCATATATAATAGCTTTAGTCAAATTCAAGGATAACTCATTATGATGATTGTATGCATATGTGCATGTATGTATGTATATCAATTCACTATGTGAACTACTTTACATGCATACATACACACTTGCATAGTATTTGTGCTAAATTAAATGAATCATTCATGTCATGAATTCACACAAGCAATTGTCCTTGCATTCAATCAAAATTATTCATACCAAACTAAGTATGCAGAAATATGTACTTATAGATTATATTATCTCTTGGTGATTGAGTAAAAATATTGTGCTTTATATCATCCAGGTAATGATCAGATGCATTGACATTAAGTCATAATAGGATCAAGAAGGTGATCTATTTTTGTTACTTCATATGTGTTTTATTGAACATTTTATTTAATATAATTAGTAATACTATAATTATACAACTACAACTAGTACTCTTGTTTATTTTATTTAATCATATATATTTAAGACTATTATTTCTCTTAAAATTAGACTGTATATTTGTTATCACTAAAACACAAATATAGATCTCTAATAGCTATCTTTTTTAATTTCAAGATCTTCATGTTTAATGTGAAGAGTTTCCACTACTAGAAAATGGAATATCTACAATGTGGATCCACATAGCTAATGGATTTTTCCACCAAAATATATTTTTATTATATTTGTTTCCTTCAAAAATATTATAGGTGAATGTTGTTTTGATTTTTCATACATTTAATAATTCGTTTCTTGTTGTTTGAGGTAATTTTCTATTCTAAGATAGAGACGTCTATGATAAGGATAGACATGCCAATTTTGATCATCCTACTTTCAAAGTTGATTCCTTTATCAAATTAAGGAAACTACTTGCAACTAACACCCTAATTTTTTGCAACTTTCCTGATTAGTCATTCACACAACCATCTTCCTCCTACCCCATTATAGCACATAACATTTGTTTGAGGTTTATATCTTAGTCCCTCTTGGTTTTTTAACCTATTTCAAAATGGTTCCATTGGTTCATATGCTCGATAAGTTCAGTGTCTTGGGTAGTTTAGTGGTTTCAATGTTCAAAAGGCTCTTGGCTTGGATCAGAGTACTGAGATTCAAAGGCTCTATAATTTAGATTGAATGGTTCATAACAATTTGTATAGATGCTTTTACATTTCTTCAAGAGAATTTAGGTGTATTTTGGTTCACAATAGTCCTTGCACCACAAATCAAAATCAAAGTTCACAGTTCAAAGGCCAAAGGTTCTGAACATGAAACTAGTGATTCAAATGTTGTTTAAAGATTGATACAAGTATGAGAATGTGTTTCAATCATTGTTTTTTCATTGATGTTAAACTTGTTATTTTCTAGAGAGATAATTACTTAGTTGATCAGAGTACTATCATTTGTTTGATTAATGAAGAGGATTTGATCAAATGAGGTAACAAGAGCATCTAAAGGAAAGGTTGAGTTATGATATTGAAAAGAAGTATAACAATCAATTGAGATAATGATAACATAGTGAATTGATTATCTACTTAAGGTTGCAAAGGATGGATACACTGATTATGTTCAGAAGAACAAGTAACATGAATTGAGTCTACTAAGCTTAAAAAACTACACAGTAGATGCCAAGCAATATTAGTGTAAGCCAAGAAAAAAAATAGTTGGAGCCAAGCATAGTTGAATTTTAGTGTATGCCAAGTGAATTGTAGATAGTACCGAGCTAAGTGGAACTTAGTGGATACCAAGTAAAGTTAAGTAGTTGATGTCGAGCATCAGTAAACTTTAGTTCATGCTGAGTAACGCAGTATGTGTCGAGCAGTAGAAGAAAGTAAATATCAAGTGACATCATTATGAGTTTGATCACGAATTTGATGAATTTGACCTAACAAGTTTGATTTCTTGGACTATGTAAACCATGTTGAAGATAAGCCTAATGAGCTTGTGGCACAGAAATCAAGACAAACCATTTTGAGTCAAACTCAAGGAGGATTTTGAAGGAAGTTTCTAGAGGAAGAAAAATTAGAAAAATGGGTAGATTCAATGAATCCTACCTAATTCTAGAATGGACGATTTTGGTTGAGTAGCAAAATATCTGAATTCTCTTTATAAAGGAATGCAAGGCTAGATGGAATTGTTGGCATATGTGAGATCCTAAAGAAGAAAAGAAGTCTAGGGTGTTGTTTCATATGGTGTCCTAAGGAAAGAGTCTGCTATTGGCATGCACTGTAGGAAGACTTAAGAGGATGAATGCTTGAAGGGTGAATAAGCTATTAGAATGAAGTGAATGGAGGCAAGAAGAATGGAAGATTGAGCAGAGATCTATAATTTGCAAAGTGAGTTGTATTTTTTTATTAGATCAATCCTTACTATTACTCTCTAATAACTATATTAGTTTAGGTAAAATCCTTTGGATTAAGGTTGACCTAACAGTCATTTGTAAATCCTTTAATTGGGTGGCATTCTAATAGAATGGCCTAAAGTCTTCTAACAAAGCTCACTCCTAACATGGTGATTGAAATCCTTTAACTTGGTCACATTTAACAGTGTATATTGTAACCTTTAATAGGGTTAGCCTTTCATAGGGCATCACTTTAGAAGAGTGAGAATTAGTAGCATGTTACTAGTGATTTTTCCCAAATTGGGTTTCCACGTAAAATCCTAGCATCATATTTGTGAATGATTTTGTCATGATTCATGTTTACATTTTTGCAAAGTGGTTTTGACCTAGGACAATAATCTGCAAGTTTATGTTTTGAATGATCTAATGGATGCATCCAAGGTTTATAAGAAGAAGTTATATGCATGATTTTTGTTAAGCACAAGTAAGTTTCATTGGGAGCTTTTGGACCTTGGATAACTAATTCACCACCACCGCCCCCCCAACCCCCCCCAATTATTCTAAACTATTCCAACATCAAAGTGTTGGATCATCAATTTGAATGTATAGTTCAACGGTTAGAGTTTGACAATTCTAAGTAGCCCATACCATTTCAGAAGACCAAGTCCAATGATTTGTATCTAGCAATTTGATGATATAGAAATTCAATATGGAGGAAGATATATTGGCATCACAAACAAATCATCCCATATCCATAAACAACATCTAATCTTTTGTAAGTTTCTCTCCTCTAGAAATGCTTGCCATTTTTAGCTTGCCCAAAACAACCTTCTCCAAAGGCAGGAAAAGTATGAAAGAGAGTTTAGGACAATTTTTTCTACATCTTAAATGATAATTTGTATATTTATTTAAAAACTATTTTTCAAATTTTTTATTTTTTTTATTAACAGTTAAAAATTTGTTATCTAGAATAGTAACAATAGAATGATAAAATGATATGAGATTAATATCACATTTTAAAATGCACAACATTAACAAAGTTCAAATTATTGAATAGTAATAAGTTAAGTTGAAGATGCTTGTTATTTTCAGCTTGTTCAACAAACCATTTCCATAGGTGTGAAATTACAAGGAAGACATTTATAATTTATTAAAATGTCTAGTCTATAAAATAATTCTAAAGATTTGTATAAATTTTATGTACTTTAATCAATCAAAATAATTGTTGAGTTAAATATTAATAATATAATAAAGTGATGTTAAATCAATATTTAAAATAAAAAATATTAATAAAGCAAAAAAAAAAATTATTTTTGTTTTCTATATGTTATTGTGAGGTTGAAATCATGGAAATATTTAATTATCATAATTGTGTTGTATCTAATATGTAAAAATTGGGTTATTTTTGTATGCATATTGACATTATCTTGCCTCCAAACTTAAAACTCAAAATGTGAAAATAGAATAGGGAAAAACTTAGATTTTCAATGAAGTAGTAAATATTTTTCATGAAATGCAAACATATAATTCATAAATTGGGCCTTTTGTTGGTCTCTAAAAAACTTACATATAAAACACTCTCTCTTCATTTTTCTTTGTATTATATCTGTGTGCAGAAATTGTTTTCTCTATTCCTTTGCCTCCATGACTATCATCTTTTTCCATGTCTTCTTTCTATCTTACTACCTATAGTCCACCTTCTAATGATGATGCATTTCCTATCCCTTCTTCTTAGGACTCCTCATGAGGTCTTCACTCAAGAGGCAACACAATACCTTGTGTGTTCATATTGCGGGGTTTAAAATGGGCCAAGTGGGGCAATATATTGCCTAAATGAAGATAGGGGGTTTTTACAGATGGGAGATGAGAGTTAATATAGAAAAATGAGTGTGGGGAGTAGTGGGTGGGTATTGGAGGAGAGTGGAAAAAATTGAGACAATATTTGTGAAAACTAGCTTGGGATTCTTTAGCATGCCAAAAACAAGTGTGTTATGATTCAAATTCATTATGTGAAACCCCTATAGGTTTCACCTCTTTTCACAACTATCTAGCCAACCCCATTTGATGTCCTTTCACATACTAGGTCATCGATTCCTATCCCTCTAATCCAACGAAAGTGTCACAACCCATTTATCTTGAACTGAAATAGCCACTCTTTTCCTATATCTATGCCAAATGTGAGAGTGCAAGTGGAGATGTGGGCATTGGTAATATATAAAACACCATTTTGCATGAAAATTAAATATTTATCATTTGTGATGAGTTGGTGTTAAGGATAATTATTATTATTTAAAAGTGTAATAAATAGCTCCATATACAGTGCGTATGTAAGATGAGGGGAACAAACTTTAGTAGACTAACTCTTCTGCATTCCACTATAACAACATAAAAGATTTCATCTATAGGGTCAGTGCTAACATTTTCTAACTACTTATTCAACCACAACCTCCTTTAACATCATTCCTTAAAGTGTTGAAAATGCATTAGAGAAAATAATAACACCTAACTAGAATGGGGGATGATACAAGGAGATATGGCAAGGAGTTTTAGATTAAAAGGGATATCGGCTACCATGAAAATATTTTTTTTTTCCCCTCATTAATGACCTCTTAAGAACTCCAAAATTCTTGAAGTGAAGGTGGCTTCTCAACTAATTGAAACTTATGAATCTCCACCATGATAGTCGATCACTATTGATGGAATAGGATGAGATAGAATGAAAAATTCTTATGAAAGGCTTTATGGATACTGAAATTGTATTCCTAGTTTTGGGAAATCAACACCATGTTTGTGGACATACTAGAGCATGACGATAATTGACTCTAAAGGAGAAAAAAAGGAATTATGACATTAAAGGAGGAGAAAACTTATTCTAGGTTTTTATCCTTTCTATAATAGTTTCTTGAAAATATGATTGGAAAATGAAATAGCCTCATTGATGATAATGGAATAGTATTTATTTATAGATGTCCGTAGATTTTCATTGAACCTAAAAAATGTTTGGAATTGAGAAAATAGAAAACATCTTTCTAAAAAATGTTACAATTTGGTGACCTAGTAAGCTTCTAGAACATAGAATCCTAGTCTTTATTTGTCAAATCCATTCTAATAATGCATTTATCTATTTAAGTTTGTTGATGCTCCTAAACTAATTATGTTCCTAAATTGCCCTCTATCCTATTATCTAGAGTTCATGACCATATAGCTATCAAAGATTATCTCAAAATTTGCAAAATTTGCACAAAAATAAATTGGAAAAATGTTAAGTTTATGTTACAATATCTAGTATTTTTAATGAGATGTTGGTATTATAATTTTGACTAGGCTAGCATAGCCAAATCATTGCCTTATCATTTGAATTATCACCACTTTGGTTGTATTGTCATCAAATAGTCATGGAATGTTTTGTTAATAGCCTAATTTTTCCCCCTTTGTGAACAAAAATGTAGCTTGTGTTGAAGATTGATGCACTATTCATAGAGCTTGGAACTCCAACACCACTATTTTTCCAAGTTCTAGTTCCACCACTTTTCCAAACTCTAGCTCCACCATTTTTTTAGTTTTCTTATAGTTTGCATTCAAATTAATCATGAAGGTCTTCCTAGTTTATTAATGCATAGTTAGATGTTAGTGTTAGCCAAAATGCCCTCTCGCCAAAAAATCAAATTCAAATAATAATTCATTTAAAGGTCACCTAGGATTTTTTATGAAATAATTTAAAAATTGGCTATATTTATTATTTCATATTATGCCTTAGGAAATTTTAAGTTGTGGCCATGCAATTCACGTGGTTATGGGTAGTTAAGTGCTAACTAAGGTTAGAATGGTGAAGGCGTGTTTGCTTTATTTTTTCCTGATCACATAGTTATATTAACACACAATGGCTTAAGTTGTGATAGCACAAAAAGGGCAAGCCTTTAGTTTTTTAAAGATACATTTCACAACATTAGATCTCTCAGATCTATGGCCAATGCATGGTTGCAGTAGGTTAAGAAGTAGCTAAGGTTTGAGATGCGATCAAGAAATTGCCTTGTGTTTCACTTAGTCATAAGGATAAAACCTAGACATGAGATTAAGGTGGAAAAGGTGTGATTTCCTTGTGTTTGCTCAGTTGTAAGGATATGAGGTGAGGCTCAAATTAAGGTGGTGATGGTACAAATGTGGTCAGGACCTTAGTCTTCATAGGGTCATAGTAGTTAATAAAGAATGTTAAGAGTGGGTTGTGAAGCAATGATAATCAATGGGTTGCAGTTTCACAAGCAAGAATTATTATTGAAGAAAGGTGGTGGCGAAGCTACAATCATGAGAGGTCAAAGACAAAGTATAAAGTTAAATTACTGATAGAGTGGTAAAATGCTAAGAGATGTTTGGTCCATGTGGCAGGGCTTGATAGATTACTCTAGTTGACCAAATAACATGACTTATTTGGCAATTTGATGATAATAGAAGTAGCTTCTTGATGATGAATCTGATCTTTTTGATCTCCTACAACCACTTTCATCATTCCCTAGGTCTAATAAATACAAAGAGATGCTCCACCACCACTGATTGATCCATCCATTCAGTCAGAAAGTTAATGACCATCATTCCTGACATCTTAGAGCTTTGTTTGCTGAGGAAGTGATATTCTCATATATGGATTTGCATTGTGATTAGACCTTTCTAGATTTGCAGTTATTATTCTCTGTAGATTTGATTGTAGTGGTTGAATTTTGTCTTACGATGGAAGTTATCTAAGTTATGCTTGCACTATAAAAGAAAATGTTGTGCTCTTTCTTAGTTTCGGATCTTCTCTATTTCTCTAGTATTACCTTGGCATACTATTGGAAATTCCCTCTTAGCCTTTGAATTATATGACATCTTGTCTTATCTCCTTCAGCTATCAATATACTATACAAGCTTTGTCTTCCTTTCTTCGATGTATTGTAGATATCTATGATATGTATTTCTACATCTCTATTGGCCCGTGAATGATAAGAAATGAAGCATCTTTTCCTTATGTCACTTATGTGGTTGTCTGATTTGTATGTGGTTAATAGGTTTTAAAGAAAGTTTGAATATGTATATCTTTAGACTTTCATGATAATGGTATTATGCATGTATGGGTAGAGATTGGCCTGAACACCCTATTTTGTTACATCACCTCTTTAGAATAGATTAGGTAGTTACTTTCATGCATTCCTTCTCCCTTTTCTCTTCAAGAATAGTTTAAGTGCATCCTAATAGTAGAGGAAGCCAACCTTCTCTAGAGACTCAACCTCATAGTTCAAGTCCCATTTCTCGAAGGTTGTTTCCATGTTTCACAAGGTTGTCCTTAGGCAAAAAACTTTGGACAAGAGTGAAATCTTTTGTGACAACAGTTAGCTCTTATAATGCATGCATAAGTCTTGTTGGAGATTCTAAGTTAATCTAGATATTTAACATTAGTTATCTCCAATAAAGAACATGTTGTGCACGTGTGTGATTTACTAAGTAGTTTTTAGTTAATTCCTTAATTTTTTTATCTACATTGGTTGTAAAAATTATAATAAAATTATAATTTGTATTTATAATGATACACAGAAATAAGAATCATTTTGTTGCAATAAGGATTGATTGTGCTCAAAAAAATGAAGATCATTCCTCAAGTATTTTTTTCTTGTGTTTTGGAAAAGCTTAAAGTAATGTGAATTGTAATATACCTCTAGCCCTAACATTTATAAGTAGATTTGAGAAATAATATAATACACTTTGGATATGTTGGAAGATAAGTTTACTTCTGGTACTCTTTGATTTCACAAATTGCTTAAGTAAAAACTATAAAATTACATTCAACTAGTGCTACTAGAATATTCAAGCACAATTATGCTTATCCACTAGACAATCTAGTGGTGGAAATCAAGTCAACTATACTCTTATGATATTAAAAAAAAATAGAAACATTTTGATCCTTATTGTATGCATCCTCAAAACTCTACATAGATCTTTCTTAAAATGTAAAAAACTTGTTTTTCATTAGATATTTGATCAAGCTCTATATAATGTTCTTAGAAAATTGAGTATATGGTTTATTGGTATCTTGTATCATCCTTTATAGGCTACTTAGAATTATAATTTAGTGTTATTCTTTCAATACCTTGCTTAGACATATTATTTATGGATTCTTTTAATTCATGTTTATGATTTGGTTTTAATCTAACCCTATAAACCCATTGTACTTTATGTATATGTATGTGTGTGTTTACACTTCTTTGCATGTCTTCTAGATGAGGGAAGGTAGTTGTAGTCACTCATATGGGAGATCTACATGATGTCACACTCATTGTTCCTTGTTTGCCACTATTTTTATATATGTATATGTATTGTATCTTGTTGATCGGTGATGTAGGTGTGTGTAGGTACAAGACATTGACTTCACCTAGTTACACAAGTCTGAGCTTGCCTCAAAATCCTCAAACCAATTTTTGTGAAAAGGGAGATGGAACCATGATCCATATAGGAATCCATATATCCTTAGATATCTAGCAGGAATTTAGTCACCTATTTTGAGGATTTGTTTTTTATCATTTCTTTTGGATGGTTTGATCAGTGGATGCTTCTATTTAGAATGATGTGTTCATGATCTAGATATTTGTATTTTTACTTATTTTGTCTATGATATTTGTTTGGTATAATTTTATAAGCATATATGGGTGTACACATGTTATATAAATATGCATAGTTGCATAGTTAATGTCTTTAATTTTTTGTGAATGTTGTAAATTGTATGCGACTGATTAATTAATACACCTAGATATAAAGAGAAATTTAATAGAATGTAAAAAAAATAAAAAAATTAAAAGGATTAAAATAAAAAAGAATAAATATTTAAAAGAGAAGTAAATTCCCTAACATACAAGGGATGGTTATATTATGCATCTGATAGAAAAAGGCAAAAGTGATATGTATTACCCATGTGGAAGAATAAAAGATCAGAACATAAACTCAATGATGGGCTTAAAAATGGGTTATAAAGCACTAGAGAGGATGTTTACATTATCTTTGGACCATTTATCCATTGTATACCCCTAAAATGTCTTTAATATACCTCTAATAAGCCCAAACAACTTGTAATGTGGTAGTTAATTACATAAACTAAAGCAATTTCAAATTTTAAAATTATTTTTATTTTAAAGGGTGGTGTCTTTTCACCTAAAGGGGTATGAAAGCTATTCAAGAGCATATATGTGTGTGTGTGTGTGGTGTAATATATATATATATATATATATATATATATATATATATATATATATATATATATATATATATATATATATATATATATATGAAGGGGGAGGATAGTAGAAAGTTAGGAGAGATATTGATTGTACTTTTGATGATATTTTTATAGAGAAAAATTAATGATATGTGAGGGAGGGTTTAGGAGTATAATTTTTTAAGGATTTGTAAGTTTCTTTCCTTTTGGGGAGAGAGTTATATGTGAGAGTTCCAAGGGATGAGAGAGGGTTTTATTGTTTTGGAATTGATTCTTCTTCTACCATGGAGATTTATCCACTTGGAATAGGTCTAAATGATGCATCTCAAGTTGGATTTATTTTTCTCTCTTTGTCTCCTTGGTCCTACTTCAATTGAATCTTTGTAGGACTTGAAGTATGGACCAAACTTATTGATTGCATTATTTATCTAATAAAACATAGATCTATTTATATGTTCTCATTATGTATTATATATGTACATTAAATTTCTATAGTTAATTAAATTTTTTGAGCTCCTTTTTCTGAAAATAGATATGTATTTTCCTAGTATTTAGCCACTACTTTTTTGGAGATATGTTAGTTTTTGTTAAGGTATTTTTGGTAAGTAGAGGCATGGAATATTGTATTATGTTATCTTCCACGTGTTATTTTCTTTTCTTTCTTTTACATACTACATGTTTATATTTTAAGTTTTGGAATTATATATTCTTGATTTAGGGGTACTTACATGCTCACAATTGTTCTTTAAGACACCAAAGACATGTCAAATTATTATGTAATATATACCTTTTATATTTAGCATTGTATATAATGAAGTTGTGACATTGTATATTCCCTTGTGTTTAGAAGATTATAATGATAATATGCATGATGAATAAAATAATCATATACTCTTTATCAAGGTATTTTTTAGTGGCTAATACTTGAAAATTGGCTAATTTTAGAAAAAAAATTCCTAGTAATTTGGCTAATAATTTAGTATTTGATACAACCTAAATCGCCATATTTTTATAAAATTTAGTTCTAGAATATTTAAAATCACTTAATAATTTATTTTATTAAAAAAATTAAACTCAAAGATTCGCCACAATATTTGATACACGATTAGATTTCAATCACCTAAATATTATATACTAATGGAGAAATTAAATTGAATTAACCAATAATTATCATAATTATTAGTTACTTTAAGGATATATCACCAATATTTAGTTTTCACTATTGATTTAAAGTATATGTAATGATTCTCATAATATTCCATGAGGTAAAAAAATGTTCAATTTTGATTTGTAATATTTCATGGTGATTAATGAACTTCCTATTATTATTGAGATTCGTCAATATTTTATACAGAAAAATTATGATTCAAAAATAATTGCCAATATTAATCATATTTAGAATAAAAAATTGAAAGATTCACCAATCAAAATAATTTTGTCTTTTCAAAATAATGAAAGGTTCTCCAATACTTTATATCTTGTTTTTGAGGTGACTTTCTTAAAGTTTACCCTGCTCTTTATAATTTTGTCAAATGAATGATCAAAGTAATTAGTGAATGGAATATGATTTGGTAAATATGTATGGTTGCTGATTTAGATCTATTTAATGTGTCAGTATTGCATGTTAAGTAGATTCATCTAATTTATAAATCTTAATTTATTAGCTTTGAATTTAGAAATGAAATTTGTTTAGAATTAATAAATAAATATTTAGGAAATACTATCTAAGTGTATGTTACCACACCCTAACTTTGACAAGAATAGATTTAAAATAGCTTGATCAAAAGTGGATAAGTCCTATATGAGATCTAAGATTTGAAAGTGACATACAGACATAAATATAGGGATGAATATTGAATCGAGTAAGAAACCATGATTAGACATATACTAATAGATGACTTAAATTATTTAAGGAAATGTTAAGGGAAGTTAAATAAGAAACACTTAAGAAATACATTTTGAGTTGGATGAGTAAAAAGAATTCCTAAATTTGGAAACTAAGAAATGCATTTAAGGACAATGTTTGGGAACCTATTAGGAATGTTACATTGATGATTAAGTTTAATTAGCAAGAAAAATATGTTAAAAAAACAATCCACAAAACATAGTAGTTTTTATAATTGTCCATCTGGGTTTCCTAGCGAGGCATTAGACAAATGATGTTTGGTATTTGGATTTGGAGTGTTCTAATCATGTGTCTAGTAATAAGGAGATATTTTAAAAGCTTGATGATGGTTTTACATAAAATATTACCCTTGGTAAGAACAATACAATGGAGATTGTGGCCAAATGAGCCATGGATTTCCTAACAAAGGAAGGTACAAAAAGTGTTCAAGATATTTATTATACTCCAAAGTTGAAGAATAATTTATTGAGTTTTGGGTAGCTATGTGAGAAAAACTATAGAGTGGTATCTGAGAATATAAATTGCACTATCTATGATTAGATTGAAGAGATGAATAAACATGCTATCTATTAGTGACCTTCTTAAAAGAAACCATTAATTATATATGAAGCATTTCATATATTATCATCATTGGCCTCCTTAAAAGTAGCCATTAGGTATATAAAGAGTATTCCATATATTATGGATTATCAAAGACCTTTTCCAGAATTTATAAGTCAAAAACATCTCAAATGGGCTTATTCCAAATCATTGCAGATATATCCCAATGGAATATTGCAATGCATGAGTGGCATAAATAAATGGCTCAATATAGCTTATAGGAGGTACCCATTTTTCCTACTATTTGGAATTATCACAAAGCTCTAATCAGAATCATTCCTACTAAGGCATGAATACAAATCATCCCAATACCAACAATAATAAAAATTGCAATACTCATATTTAGCTTTATGTTAAGAAATCCTATACAACCAATAATATAAGGAAGGTGAAACATGATAGAAAGAAAGAACAAGGAAGATATCCTCTATTACAACTTTGACATTACTGACAACTATTCCCAACACAACCTTTTGCATGAATACAATTAACAACAAAATTGTAACCTTAACTCTCACTTTCACAAAAAGGTTTAAAAAATGAAAAAAGGGAAGGCTCAAAAGTTATGAATGGTATATAGGTTGGCCACTCCAAATCAAATACATCATATAATCGATAACATGACCATTGTTTGTTCTTCATATGGTATACTGTGACAGAATTGTGATCACTTGAAAACCATATGTCACCACTGCTTGCATGAACCTCCCATATGGAAGAGTTATGCTCATGTTTTAAATCTAACTCCCATTCTCAAATTCATGGCTTGTGTTATTTAATACTTCCACTATACCCATATCAGTAGGCATTACAACCATTGGCACAAGTACTGCCAATCAGTATTACCACCATACTCATATTAGTTGGATTTTCCACCATACCAATGAAGAATAAGTCTCCATCAAGATTCTATTATTACATTATGATATAAACATTTCCATGGTTAGAGTCATCAACATCTCATAGAAGCTAATCATAAAACACATCAGAGCTCTAATCCAAAATCTTCATGTGGTCATGCCCATAAAAAGGATCACTAGTAGTGTCTATTTCTCCATTTAACTAACTAATGAATGTTGTCTTCTAGAAAAACTTCATTCAAGTATCTTTTTCAACCTTTCTTTTATCATGCAAGCTTTGGTTTTCTCCAATTGTAGAGGTAGCAAAAAATTCATGCATATCCTCATGTGATTCTTCATTTTCCTTGTGTAATGCATCAATGTCATTGTTGTCACCAAATTCCTCACAATTGTATAAATGAGACTTTAACTTTTCTTCATAATTATTATGCTTGAATATATTATCAACCAATCTACATTTCACAATTAAAGGAAAACATTCTAAATTATGAACAACCAATGAAATAGATGTGAAAGGTTGGGGTATTTAATGCATCTCCTTAGTACATGAAATCATATTTTTCTTAATGAGACAAAATATTTTTATCATGCCAGTGCTCCTTTACCATGACCAAAACATACTAAAACATGTTGTAGATCAAATCTTGCAAACCTATGTCTAAAAGAAGATTGCTTACTTCAATATTTGCACAATTATTTGGTATCATAAATCTTGTGGCAAGTGGATCACTACTGATGTCATCTAGGATTTCAAAGATGTCAGTAATCACATGTAGTATCTCTATTAGGGTGTCATCATCATATGGTGCTTGAGAAGTCAAGATTCTCAAAATCTCATTTAGATATGCTACAACTACCAACTTGATTTCCTTGTCATAGTGTCTCAAGAAATTGGGTTGTATTAAGGTGACCTTAATAGGAGAAAGAATCCTCTATATAAGTATTGAAGGCAATTAGTCCACTTTACACAAGCATACTTTACACAAGCATACTTCTATATAGAGGAAGGTCAATACCATTATTGAGTTCCTTTTCTATATTTTGTAGTGTCTTCAACCACTACTATTCATCGTTGTTAGATGCCATAGTGTGATCCAAATACCAAAATATCTCAATCAAACCAACGGGTTGGCATTTTTACCAATTTTGATACCATTGCAATGTTCTTGATGGTAATCTTGGCCTAACATACACACAATTGTTCAAGTACTATTAAAGGTATTTTACTTTCCTTCCTTAGCATAGACATGATCCCTCATGTTACCATGTATCCTAGAAAATTTGGTGTAGGATATTTTTCCTACCCTACAACCCTTAGAGCAACTGAATGCCCCAACACTTTACTATATGAACCAATTTAGTTACTCTCTTACACTCACGGTAGGACCTAGATGAATTCCATTCAACACAATTATAAGTGTACAACCCCTAGCATCAATAATCTTGAACAATGATTATATCTTCACCCCTCAAATATTTCATTCGAACAATAGTCCTCCTCCTATATCATGCATAAATACATATGGCACCCAAACCACCATACAATGGATTATGATAAATGTATGATTAAAAAGTATGACTGTATGATCGCTTTAGTCTTGCAGAAAATCAAAGGTTGTATAACCTTACTTGCTCTCCCTCTATATAGTTACACTATCATTGATTTACACAAGTATTAAATGGATACATGAAATATTAGTTTGATGCACCAAGACATAAGATTGGGAACTTGCACAAGCAAGAGGAAATCATATTAATAATGCTAGCACTCAAGATTACATAATCTTGGGATAAATGTCAGATATCAATGTTTATTACAAATTTTTCTTTGAAGAAGACTTCAAAACTTTGGAGCACATAGTGAAATATCAGAATGATATTTCTAATAATAGACTAGGTTGGGTTCTAAAAACAAAAACTATGATCATAGACTAGGGAGGATCTTTCACCTTTGAAACTACACATAAACTACCTTTAGCCTCTAGGTGGTGGAAATACAAAGAAGATACAAATTCCACAACACCGTCCTACACTACCAAACTCAACCTTATAAAGGGATGTGAGGCTTACAAATAAGCTGACATGAATTTATTATTTTATTAGTTGGGTCTATTTATTATTAATTAATTAATGGTTCATTTATTATGTTATTTAAATTCTAGGACCATTAATTTTTATAACTTAAGTTCTAGGACCATTCATTTATACTTTATTAAAATTGGGTACATTACATTCTCATATATATGTCACTTCAACATATAATACAATTTTTCATAATTCCAAACCTTGAATATGGCAGTAAGTTTCTCATTAGTCCCTTATAAGATACATATTCTTTATATAATCATTGCATTTTTCATTTAATTTATGTTCTAAATGGTTTCAGATATTATAAACAATGGTTTTAAACTAAATGATGTCCTAGATAATAATTTCTTCTATTTCTATTTCATGATGCATTAGATTCAAGTAGCATATATGAATGTCATGATAAATTTCAATTGTATCTAGAATAGGTGTAATTGTTTTGATTATGTAAAAACAAGTTTTAAAGGACCCAAAACCTTTAACAAAGTAACAAAGTAGAACTTACTAAAGAGTTCAGAAAATAAACGGCCTCAATGAGAAAATAATTGTTTATCGAGCACATGTATTTATTCATATTCATATGTATTTTTATAATATGAGTATACATACTTACCTAGATATCAACATTTGATAAGAGTACTATGAAATATTTTAATGGAACGTTGGCACAAAATCACTGTCAAAATTACTAGGATAGTATAATTGAACAAGGAGCAAGTTAGAGACAATGTCATCCAATGAGTCTAAGACTATCCCAAATTGAATGAAAGACATTAGTGAACACACCCCCTCCCCATGATCCTAATAAGGACCTAGCTCATCTAAGGTTGTGCTAGTCAATTCTAGTGAACACTTACCAGTATTTTGTAATCCAGTTAGTCATTGACTACAACCATATCACTTCCCCCTTTCAGGTTGATATCTTTCCCCCTTAAGTCAATCATGCATCTAGTTGTCCAAAATAGAAGTAGCCAGTCTAAAATCATGGTATTATAATATTAACAATTATGCATAAATGCTCGATAAACAATTACACCTATTCTACAATTAGTTAAGTAATTATAGAATAGGTGTAATTGTTTATCGAGAATTTATGCATAATTGTTAATATTATAATACCATGATTTTAGACTTGCTACTTCTATTTTGGACAACTAGATGCATGATTGACTTATGGGGGAAAGATATCAACCTGAAAGGAGGAAGTGATATGGTTGTAGTCAATGACTGATTGGATTACAAAAGATTGGTAAGTGCTAACTAGAACTAACTAGCACAAACTTAGATGAGCTAGGTCCTTATTAGGATCGTGGGGAGCGGGTGTGTTCACTAATGTCCTTCATTCAATTTGGGATAGCCTTAGAGTCATTGGATGACATTGTCTTTGATTTGCTCCTTGTTTGACTATAGTATACTAGTAATTTTGATGGTGATTTTGTTGCAATGTTCCATTAAAATATTTCATAGTACTCTTATCAAATGTTGATATTTAGGTAAGTATGTATACTCATATTATAAAAATACATATGAATATGCATAAATACATATGCGTAAAATAAATGGATATGGTACCATGGTTTGGAATTTGATAAGTATATGCAAATGCATAATTATATGTAAGAATATTACAAACAAGATCTCTTGGTGAGCTAGAGTCCCTACTTTTGAGCTTAGAATGCGAAAATATTGTATTTTTTGAAAATGTATTTTCCAATTAGAGTGTCAATTGCTATTGATCTATTATTTCTTTTGTTATTAATTAATTTTTATTTAAATAAAGTCGACATTTCTTGTAAAATTTGGAATTGGTAAATTTATAAAATAATTTTTTAATGAAATATTAGAATGAAAATAATTTTTTTAATGAAATAATAGATGTTTAGAAAACACTAATCAAAAGTTCCCATTTCTATGACCTTGTGAGAATATTTGACTTGTAAGTTTGGAACGGCTAAATAAGCAAGTCATATATCTATTTAACTATTGGCCCTAAAATTGACTTGCCTTAAGCTTTCACAAATGCATAATAATTTACACTCATTTAATGAACATAGATACAAAATAGAAACAATGTACAAAATAGTCAAAATAAAATTCATAAAGCCACACTTAGAATTTACTTATATTTTATGTATATTTCAAATCATTCCAATATTTTGAAACTTAAAAATTAAATTTATCATCATACTGATTGGATTAGAATATAATAAGATCTGAACATTTACAACAATGTGAACATTTTCTATTTTAAATAAATTTGAACTTTTATTCCTTAATTGAAATCGCACAATTGTATTCATTAGATTATAAATCATCAACACATGATTTTATTCAAAATATTTATTCTATATGGAGGTTCGGGCCATTTTATATGTTGTGGAATAGTGTTGTCTGCGGGGATGGCACAAGATTATCTATGAGTCTGATTCCCAAGTGGTGGTGAACTTGCTTTCCTCACAGGATCTTGGGGATGTTAGTTGGCAGCTACTTATTGTCATTAATCAAACTCTTCTCTTATGTACCTCTCTTGAGTTCATTAGGTTTACTTACATTCCTCATGAACAGAATAGAGCTAATGATTGTTTGGCCAAATGGGCTTTTGGTCATGCTCTAAGTTGGAATATTATGGATTGGGGGAAGCTTCCCCTTAAGTTGTTACAAGAATTTGATGAACTTGTTGCTCAAGATAGAGCTCCTTGTTGAGCTCTCCTTGTTGTAATCCTTTTTGTTTTAATAAAAATTTACCCATCTTTTTCCCAAAAGTTAATGTTGATCAAACATGATATTGGGGGAGTGGCTCATTGCATTTCTGGTGAAGTTAATTTTTTCTTCTCAGTTCACAAGAGTGACCATACTAACAATCTCATGGAGGTTTAGGCCATTTTATATGCTGTGGAACAGTGTTGTTTGCTGGGATGGAACAAGATTATCTATGAGTCTGATTCCCAAGTGGTGGTGAACTTTCTTTCCTCGCAGGAGCTTGAGGATGTTAGTTGGTAGCTGACCACTATTGTTAATCAGAATCTTCTATTATGTACCTCTCTCGAGTTCATTAGGTCTACTTTTATTCCTCATGAATCAAATAGAGCTACTGATTGTTTGACCAAATGGGTTTTTGATCATGCTCCAGGCTGAAATATTATGGATAGGAGGCAACTTACCCTTGAGTTGTTACAAGAATTTGATGAGCTTGTTGCTTAGGAAAGAGCTCCTTGTTGAACTCTCCTTGTTGTAATCCTTTCTATTTTGAAATTTTTTTACCCCTCTATTTCCAAAATATTTATTCTATTAATTGAAGAGTTCAATTTTATGAAAACTTGATACGTCTTAATTTGTATGTAGTGAAATGAAAAAAGAATATAATAGCCTTCTCCAACATGTAGCTTCCTAGCGCATACATTAAGAGCCCTATACCACGTATCTAGTGTACACATAATATTTTTGAGGTCCTTATGGGACATCCCTAACTTATCTGTTTTATATGAAATTATGAAATTGAATTTTTGGTGACTTTGTAGATTTATTCAGAATGCATCTAGGTTTGGTAGAGAACACTCTAAAGTGAGTAGGATTAGGTTGCAAAATTACTATGAGAGGAGAAGGTAATTTTCTTCTCGAAATCCATGTCTATCTCCTTGCAAATTATCCAAACCTTGAATCTCTTGCGTTTACAAAGGTCAAGAAAATGTACACAAATAAAGGAGGTGCCTACCATTATTAACTATTGGTTGCATCTTAATCTTCAAAGATCATAGTTTCCAATGGCTTGTAGATATTGTCAGTGGTTGAGAAAGAAATGCCTTTATTTTGTGTGTCCAAGCCTCTACCTACACATAGTGTGTAGGGGTAGACTACACATAAAGACCATGGGGTTGAAAAGGCAGAGCCTGCACAAAGTGAAAGTTGGTGTAGATGGACTCTGGGCACTCGTAGAATCCAGACATAGGAGTTTTATAAGTATGAAATGACAAAGTTCCTAGTTAACTCTAATCACTACATAGTGAGGGATGAAGAAATTTGGGTAATGTGAAATGAAAATGATATTACCTTTCAACATTGGAAAGAAAAATAAAACCCAAATCTGATTGCCTATGTTTCAGCAAAGGCTTGTTGAATCACAACAATTTGCCCAGCTACTATGTAGTTTTAAAATTATCCATCAAGGAGGAGAAAAATAGGAAATTCTTAAATTCATAAATCTTTTCTTCTATATTTTTAAGAACAAAATTAATAGCTAACCTTTTTTCATCATTTGAAAATAGAAAATTTGGCACATACTTGTAGATGTCAATTACCTACAACTCAAAATGCTAGTTGGCAACATAATAAGTGAAAGGCCCTCCATCATTGTTATCAAAGTTCAATGTCGGTAGTTCTCCATAACCAAATCAATCACACCTTTTTGCCACCGACTTTTTGAAGTTCTATGTGAAATAAATGCATCTACATCCTATCTTCACTATTTCTTATTTTTGGTAATATTTTTTTTAACAAAATCAATAAATCCCCAGCAAAAACTGTTTCAGGCAATTAGAAATTCAAATTTGACATTGGATAATTATATATTTTTAATCTAACTTTAGAAACTTTGTAATATGATGTTCATTTGCTAAAAAAAGAAATAGGCAGGGACTAATACATATGCAAACCTATATATTCTTATTAGTCCCTCCCTTAATATAAGGCAGGGAACTTATGTTTTCGTTTGCCCCCCTCAACTATTAATTTTTTTTGGAGATAAATGCAATATGCTAAGGTTTTGAAAGGTGATATTAAATAAATCAATTATGATTTGTTATTTCAAAATTTTTGATTGGTTTAGACAGAATTTACCGGGGTTTATGCTATTTTTGTCAATTGGAAAAATCTAAAAAATATTAAATACAATAGCAATGGTCATTGATAGCAAATTAATTGATATGATATGTTGTCTTATCTTTGCTAGCTAAGCTATCTTCCATGAAGTGTTGTTCCATCATATTTGATAGCAGTTGTCACATCATCTTTCACATCCTTGACACTCCTCCCACTGACAATATAGCTCTTGTAGTTTTTAATTTAGTTTTTTAGTGAGTTGGGTTGCAAAAATCAAGCCAACAAAACACATTTCTTGGCTTGCAAAATAATGAGCTAAATGCATGGCTTAGTTGGACTTATCCTTGGTCTAAAAAGATGCCTCTTTATGTCACAAATTTGCAATAAATCTTGGAGGATTTTCTAGATCACAAATTTAATCCCTCTCAAAGACAAAAACTTCTACTGAAGCTAAAATAATAAATAGGGGCATCTCAAATGAGGAAGAAAAGAAAGCATGCAAAAAATTTATTACCGAGTCAAAACTAAATGAGGAAAGAAAGGTTGCCAGAAATTTAGTGATATATTCTTAATTATTTCAATTTTCATTAATATAAAAACTTTTATATAAACTTATTTAATTTTATTATTATAATTAATTCATACATTTTGTCCATTCAATTGATTATTTTATTGTATAGACTTTTCAAAAAGTTAAGCATATCTTGTAAACAAATTATTTAAATTTTTTAAAAAAAATTAATTCTTACTTTAAATAAATTGATTAAATTAATTATAAAACTTTCTTTCTTCAATAAATTTTATAGTTTGTTTATTATATTTTTACTTTTAGATAGCTTTTCAAAAAAAATCAAGTTGCTTCTTTAATTAGAAATAGTTGAAAAAAATACTATAAAAAGTAAAATCAAATATTAGATCAATTTATCACATACATGTAATTATTTATTATTTGATAAAAAATTAATTAATATGGAGATATGTTTACTACTACAAAGAGAACTAAAATACCTAAACTACTTAAAGTTCCTCTTATATTATGTCTTTCTCATTATTCCCAATCCTTTATAAGGCAAGACTCAAGCTCTACAAGAGCTCTTGTTAATAAGATATTTGATTACTCTAAAAAATTTAATCAATATATACTAATTATTAGGTAGTTGATATTAAAAATAGTTAATTACTCGAGCAATCAGTAATTAAGTGACCTCTTAGAGAACTTTGGTTTTAAAAATTATACAATGGCATACATGGAATGCCACCAGGTGGAATAAAAAATATATATTTTAAGTAATTCTAGACCTAATGCACTTTCCAGATGCCAAGTTATCAATTAGATTTCTCCGAGAAGAAATGAAAACTATATGCAATTTTCTTAAGACAAGATCAAATAATCAATGCAAGACAATGATTTGAGATTTCTCACCAAATGCACTTTCCGCATGCTAAGCTAACAATAAATGTCAATAGAAGAAACAAGATCACTATCCATATTAGCTAAAATGGACTATCGAGACAAAGGAACCAAAAAAAATTCTCATAGTGCCAACAACATCCATCACAATCCAACTAGAGGCAAAAAATAAAAATAAAAAATAAAAAATTGTAACTCTAAAGACTGTTAGTGTAGTTTTTTATTTTTCCTATTTTGCTAGGTTTTTACCTACACTTTTAATAATCTCGCTTAGGTTAATAAAGCATGTCTTATTAGGTGAATGGTTGTGAGGTGTCACCTTCCTACATGTGAGCATCCATTAGCTATTTTGGGAAGATACTTTGCTATCTTTATTCCGATAGATGGTTGCTCCTCATTGGTTGGTGTTGCCACCTCCTCCCTCTTCCTAGCCTATATAAGCATACTACCTGGCTTGTATTTGTATCTCTTGTTTTTGCGTCCTCTTAATGCTATTTTGCTTTCAGCATTTGTATTACTCTCTTGGAGACTAACGTTATGATGCTATTTTGATTTTGTATCATTTGCATTCATAGTTTAGATATTTACTCTTTGCACTAGTTTTCTGATTTATTAATCTTATCAGATTCTAACAAAGACTAGGATAGGCACATCTTCAAGCTCATAACAAGAAGAAGAAAAAATACCCATAAACATCTCCAAGCTTCTCCAAGAAGTGGAGCAAAACCTTTCCATCAACCAAAACACAACCATCACACCTCCAATCACCATTGAACACCCACAACTGAATAACACCCACAACTGAATAACAGAAAAGCAAACTTTAGGTGAGACATCGAACCACCAAAGCCCATTGATCCCTACATAACTGCGAACAAAAATACTACCACCACCACCCAGGGTCAACTAAGAAAAGGTTCCTCCGAATGATTGGTCGAGAAACCCTTGGCCGTGCCTCCAAACCAGAGAGAGGCTACAGCCAAAGCCTTCATCATCAAGGAGAAACCTTGACAACCAAGTAGTCACTGCAAGAAACAAAACCCATCCAAAACCCCAGCCTTCACCAATACCAAAACCCAGATTCGCAAAGAATCCCCAAAACAGGGCAAGGAACCGTGCAAGAGCAGGACAATAGCTAGCAACGCACACAATCACAACGGCACAAGAATGAAGCAATCTGCAGCCATACCAGCCACAAATCGGGCCTCTTCCACATGCTAAACATCCTTGTATTCTTCCCCAACACCATTAGGCTGTAACAAGAGCAACATAGTCCAAACAACAGGAGCACACACAATTCCCACTCAAAGTCTCGACATCTTCCTCAGCACAATTACAAGCCCAAACGAATCTTTGCCAAATTAAATGGCTTGTGCAAAATAAAATGTCTTCCCAAAACTAGGTAGCTGATTGAATCCAAGATGAGATCAATCCCAGAACAGTGTCTAAAGAGAAGAAAAAACTCTGTCCACACTCTACAAAGAAATGGAGTGACTTCCTTCCTCTGCAACAGAATAAACTGCTCCAACCATTTTCCTATCATCTTCCTCATCCCCCTCTGCATTAGTGTTTGAATTTCCCCCTTGTTATTAGGCTTGCATCTAGAGAGTTTTTATCTACTTGTTTATTAACTTACAATCCAAAGAAACGATATGAAATGTTATAAACTTGAAATCCAAAGAACTGATATAAGAAAGTAATAGGAAGAAACATCACATGAAAAAATATGAATGCAAAAAATATACCCAGATAAAATCTAATTAGAAAAAGAAAGCTCTGTCAAACAATCCAAATCAATAAAGGAAATATAGGGGAATTTCCTTCATGAAGACCCTCTGGAACATCTCACAGGACTTAATAATGCATCTTTAACTTCAACTAAGCCCATTACGCCTGTAACATTATCAGTTACTTAAAAAGCTAATTCACTTCTCTAATTAAACCTGGCTTGAACTTTGAGTCATCATAATATATATGAATTCATTTTCTTCTCAAAATGGCATCTCTGAATGAGGTCCCAGTTGAAGGTAGACAATTTCTGACCTATGCAAACGTCAATTGTGGCTACAGGTATTCTGCACTCCTCTCTTATTAGATGAGCATTACATATTTTCCAATTTTACTATGGTTCCCTATTTTCTTTTGAATTGTACTGGTTGCTAACTACATTCCAAATTCTAACTAAAATCAATTGAAAATAGTCCACTAATCTGTTGGTTTTAAATTCTTATAGAAGTTTTTAGGCCACCAATGAAACATGGGCTAATATTGTGAAATATATTTTCACCTTCATTTACGCTTTCTCTTTCTATAAAAGTCTTGAAAACATTGATTGTTAGAAAGTAGAATGGAGTTGAAAATATTGATTGTTAGAAAGTAGAATAGAGTTATTGATTGTTTAGTCAAATGAGCTTATGATCAAATGTATGTTTGACTCCAATAGATGAACATATTTCTCTGTTCACAGACATGACCTAAGAGTCATGAACATCTTCTTGATCGTTAATCGCACATTCTTGCTGATGATGATAGCCAGCTTTTCCTACCATACGATTACTTGGAATCTTGCGCATTTTCCTTATTACAGATCCACATTGAAAATGCTGAACAACAAAATACTTGGGTTAAGCCTTAAAAAGATGGAAGAGATGAATAAACAAACTGTCTATCAGTGACCCCCTTAAAAGCAACCATCAAGTATATAAAGAGCATTTCATACATTATCATTATTGGCCTCCATGAAAGCAATTGTGAACACAGGAAAATATCTTCATAATTTTAGTATCACTCTCATGATAACGAGCATGCGAAAAAACAAGGACAAATTATAACATAGCAAAGATCTTCATGACAACACCACAATTTTAAACCCCTGCAATACGATTTATGCTATCAGCTGTCTTATTGATTTAGTTTTTCTAAACATTTAGGTCAAGATAAAAATTTCCAAATGATATAGACAGATTAAAAGAAGCCTATGAACAAAAAAAAATTTAATTTGATCAGATCCTCTTCAGAAAACAATACATTTGATCAACCTCTGATGTAAATTTTCCATAACTATGGTTAAAAATGTGTTCAAAACTTGCAGTACTCTTATCAATTCCATAGAAGACTATTGTTTAATGGCTTATTAAAAAACACTTACAGAATTCACAGGTCAAAGACATCTCAAATGGGCTTATTCCAAATCATTGCAGATATATCCCAACGGAATATTGCAATGCATAAGAAACTCAAAAAATGACTCTATGTAGCTTACAGAGGGTACCCATTTTGCCCCAAATGCCATCACTGCACCATTAGTGCTGTAATATCAACACCAACAACAACAAAAAATGGCAATAAATTGTGCAAGGAAGGTAAAACATAGCAGGTTTGAATGATAGAAAGACAGACAAAGAAGCCATCCCCTGTTACACTTTTGACAGCACTGACAACTATGCCCAACCCAAACTTTTGCATGAATGCAAACAACAACAAAATTGTGATACTAACTCCTACTTTCACAACAAGGTTTTAAAACGACAAAAGAGAAGGCTCAAAAGTTACAAACGGTAGAAAGGTTGCCCGCTTCAAATCATATGCTTCATGTACTCGATAACGTGACCATTGTCTGTTCTTCATATGGTATACTGTGACAGAATTGTAACAGGCTGAAAACCATACATCACCATTGCTTGCATGAATCTCCCATAAGGAAAATTTACGCTCATGTGTTAAATCTAACTCACGCTCTCTAATCCACAGCTTGTGCTCTGTATCCAGTATCCAGAAAACAAAATGCCCCTCACCATCATCCGATGCACAAACTAATAGACTTCCCTCCCGTTCAATGAGGTGAAATATATATCCTACTGAGGCAGGAACGAAAACAGAAAAAACCC
This sequence comes from Cupressus sempervirens, assembly GCA_028749045.1. Taxonomy (NCBI): domain Eukaryota; kingdom Viridiplantae; phylum Streptophyta; class Pinopsida; order Cupressales; family Cupressaceae; genus Cupressus; species Cupressus sempervirens. The sequence continues at coordinate 270,209,639 of CM053784.1, read as the reverse complement.
ATTGATCTTGATTCACATCATAACCCATAATCATGCCTAAACTATTAACCCCATCTTCACACGAGCGCTCTAAATCTCCAAACCCTTCTAATTCTTGGGCATCTTTGATTTTCACTTCAACAACCACATAAATGACACCATTAAAGAAAACATGTATTAATAGGTAGATGTGGACCCTTTTTCCAAGAATTTAAATGAGAATCAAACACCTGGGTGTATGGGTGCTTCTCAGGCTCACCAAAAACCATCACAAGTTTTGGATGATCCTGTGAATAACAGATTTCAGCAGTATATAAATCCATCATATCCTCTTCAAAAGGCCTCGGCAATTCTTTCAAAAACTTGGTGACAGGGTTGTAAACCCACAACACAATAACATCAAACTCGTCTTGATGAAAACAGATCAGCCCATATTATGTGGCAACTATAGCAGCCTTCCCTTCTTGAAAATAAGTGTCTAAGCCCTCCAAAGAAAAGGGAACAATGGAAAGGTCACCAGTTTGCGAATTGCATGAACGAAACGGGTGCTGTACTTCTAGTGTGAGAATGAGACAGGATAGTGTCTCCTTGGGACAATTCTTGAAATGGGTATAAGCAAAACCTGGCTCAAAAATGAGGGTGTGCCATCTCTTTCCCACTGTGGACATTCTCAGCACATCTCTTGTTGAAAGCCTCGAAAGTATGTTTGTAATTAATTCATCAAGGCATTCCACCTGCTCTGCCCTGCTTATTGCTTTCAATCTTGTAACTAGCTCGTTAAGAGATTCCATCTGCTCTGCACTGCTTCTTGCTATCAATCTGACCATGCTCGCTCAAAACGAACGTCTCCAATGAGAGAAAATGTATAAGTAATGAGTTCCACAATTACGTTGTTTCAATCTTAACATGGAGGACGAATCTTTTTACGTCTTCAATCATTTATATATTTATCTTCAAAATATATTTTTATTCAATTAAAACTTATTATTAAAAAATATCTTAATAGAATGTTTAAATCTTACATTATAAAATACACAATATTAATAATAATTTTATATTAAACTTATTAAATATAGATAAATGTTATTTTAAAAAATATATTATTGTAAGGAATGAAATTGATAATTAAATTATTTAATAATTTTAATATAGTTATTTCTAATATAAACAATAAGGACATTTCTTTTTCTACATCTTAATTAATTGAAAAATGTATAGATAATAACCTACATAATTATTTTTTCATTTTTACATAAATTATGGATGAGTGGAATCAAACAAAATCAATGAATACACTAGCATTTGAAATAATTTTCTTTCCAAGTTCAATAATTACAAATTTGGTCGATGGCAAAAATTAAGCATATCAACATTTCTCCACAAATGTTGAAGGAAAACAGGAGTGTGATAAGAACTACAAGAATCAACACACTCCTAATATCAAATTTCTAGATCTATAACATGTAAAATTATTATTATGATACATTTTTTATAGTTTGCCTCAAAAAAGTAAGGAATGTAGGGATTTATTTTTATATATTCATTCATAGAGACAATTGTTGCACATTGCATAATCTGAGTCCTACATTTTCATTTCCACTTTTTCTATTCTTGAATCCCTACATTTCTTAATAGATTCCCCTTATGATTGACTTTTGATAAGAGGCAAATGTATGCACCTTTTAGAAGAGGTCACATTACATCACTATGAATTATTCACATTCACTCATCAGCCATGCATTTAACCATACTATGGGTAAATATTTTAGTCTCTATCACAAATAGGTGTGGACATAATTTTTATTTTTATGACAATCATCTTTTCTTTTGAAGAGTTAATGATGATTGCCAGGCTACTATTTTGGGAACTCTTCAATGAGTTACTTCTAGGGGAACTCGATATAGAAATGGTAAGTATTGATGTCAACCTAATAATTCCCTACACCAAGGATTACTTTCTAGTTTGTTGTGGAGGTCGATAAATTCAAAAGACGTCTACTCTCACAATTGGGTCTGTGAATATCTTTGAGTAGAGGAAACAATTTTTTTACATGAATTTAAATTTCTTGCCCAAAGTTTCCTAGAGCTAAATTTTAATGGAGGGGTTGGATTAAGGCATATTTAAGAGAAGAGGGGATAAAAAGTGAAGACAAGGGAAAATAATTTGTGCTCAAAATCATTGAATACAAAGTGATGTTTGGAATAGAGGTATAAGATTGCCATGTCATGAGCCACATGGAAATGTTGGAATGTAAGCCTCTCTACCACATAAGGATTTAATGACACCCCTTACTAACTCTTGAAAATTTGTTTCTTCTAATATTCTCTTTTATGGAATGTAGAGAGAAATCATATAGTTAAGGTATGCATTTCTAGTTAGGACCTTAGTAATATGGAATCCATCTAATGGATCAAGCTATGTAGATACTCATAATAATCTCACCTTTATGACCCTTAATGACCTTTCTCATTTAAATCTTGTATCATATGTTTTAGAATTTGGTAATCATTTTTTTTTATAATCCTTGTTTCTATGATTCGCACAGTAACCTAAACCATTCCACCATGTCGGTTTTACTCGTGGTTCATAGTCTCTCACTTTAAGAAGTTTGATAAGTTTATGAGAACTTAGCTTCCTTAAAGTGGATTTGAGGATTTCACCTGATAGAATGAATTGTCTTCTTTTAGGTACAAACTATTGTCTTGGCCTTTATTGCTCAATAGTTTGATTACTTAATTGAGGGCTTCTTGGTCTACTTCTTAAGTTTAAGAGAGGTTGAGATGGTTTGACATTTTTTCTATCCACAAATCCATCATAACAACATTTTTGTTCTTGGTTCAAAATTAGGATTTCCATAGGTGTTTTTGTTTGTATTTCTTTTGGTTTGAAGGAAAAGAGCCAACCCCATAAAGTTTTAATTCTCCCTTCTTGACCAAAGATTCTTCAATTTTTATTCCATTCTCTATGAGCTTATTGAAGTTGGGGGGATATTACAATTTCAATCTATAGTCCATTTAAATACTCAATTATGAAAAAAGATATACATCTTTTATTGTCTAGGAATAACACATGGATACTTTTTAAAGAGTTTTCTCAATCTTTGCAAAAATGTGAGAAAGGTTTATACATTTGTTTATCTAGCATTGCAATGATCTAGTACGATTATCTCATGTCTAATCATGTTATAAGAGTTTTGAGTTATCAATTTATCTACAAGCTTACCAAATGATTTGATACTGATTGGAAGTTTTGAGAATGATTCTATAGCTTGTCCTCCTAAGCTTATTGGAAACAGTCTCATCAAGTAAGTTTAATTGTAAGCCACCTCATTGTGCATAGTGTGAGGTTCCCTATGATCTAGAGGATATGTGGTCCCTTTTTATTTATCTAACTTCTCTATCTCAAAGTGTATAGGGAATGGAAGAGTTGGTAAATTTTTGTCAAATTAACATGGACAAATATCTTCTAACTTGAATCATTTTTATTTGTTGATCGAGCTTCAATATCATAATTGTTTTGTTATTGAACTTGGATTTGTTGTGTTAAGGGTTCCAAAGGATTATTTACTTAATTCGTGTCTTGTTGTTTTCTAAAATGTCTTTGCTATACTAACTTGGGTGATTTTTAAAATTTTGATACATCAAAACTATATAGTAGCTTGACACCTTGATGTCAAAAATGATAATATATTTCTCATTATCCTTATCTAAGACCCTTTTAAAGAACTTATGGATTATAGAGTCTTGTGATACTCCGAAAGTTTTTCTTCAGAAGGCTCATCATCTTGTCGTTGTGATATCATGGATTATTTTTAAAACATAGAAAATGGGTTATGATAATCATGAGTTGGTCCATTGATCCTTTTTGTTCCCTTTTCCTTCTTTGTTTGATCTCAATTTAATCACCACACAAAATACTTTATTGTATTTTGGATGAAAGTGTGTTGAAAGTGAAGGTGAATGGTTACTGAGATTTTCAAAGTGCTAGTTTGTGATCTCTTGGTTGATTTATGAAACTCTTTAAAGAAAGTCTATATGAGGAACAATATCTCAATGTGACAAGATTATACTTATCAAGAGTATTTTTAGCTAAGTGTCTAAGTTAGGATGATTGATCTTGATAATGAAGCTCACTAATGATTTTGTAGGATGTTGAATTTGATCACACACTAGATAAAAATCCTTTGTAAAGAAATGTCGTGAAAGTAAATCTTATTGATAGGTATTAAAAGTATCATTTTCTAGCATTATAGTAATATTTTGAATATAAGATCAAAAAATAAGCTAAAATGGGTATCCAAAGTTTCTTTAGTTATTTTTCAAATTTACGGTCCAATGTATTTTGTTACAAATGCATAGGGATATATGCACATAATAGAGAGATAGATGCAAATAAAAAAATGATAAATCTGCATTAACGTTTAATATATGCACAATATTTCATAGTATTTTTGCTACAATTCTCAATGGATAACAATTTTTTCTATACGAATTTTATAGATTTATGCTTTTATTTTCTACTTTATTTTCTTTATAATTTTAGTAGTTTTGACAGATAAAATATTGCAAACAATGCAAACACAATTTTTTGTATTAAGCTAAAAAATAGGTTTTAAAGGGAGATGGAACTCTTTACAACCATATTTTAAATGGATCTACAACTCAAAATAAAAAAGTAGTGAAAAGATAGGTAAATGAAATCACGAAACAAGCATGGATTTTGTTAGAATCATAGGTGACTCTACAACACCCTCATGATCAAATGAAAGAAAAAGATAACTCCCACAAGATAATGAAAGAACAATTTCATTAAAATGCAAGAATGTTATTTTTTTAAATATTAAAATAGTTCGTAAAACTTTGCTACATTAAAAATTCAAGTGAGATGAAAGAATTACTAGTCCTATACTATGAAAATTTCTAAAACTATGTTGTTACATTTTGTCCCATCTAGACACTATATTCTACATATATTTATATACAAGAAATAACAATGATGCAAAGGGAATCCATTTCCCACTTTTTAGTTTTGATGTCTCTTCCTTCTAGTTGTTAACATTCCAAGATCCTTGTTGAGGGTTTAACAATTTCTTGAGCATTGCTATTTTCTTTCCAGTTATGCCCACTAGTTTCCCCCTTCTCTTGATTTTGTTGCATCTCATTCTCATTTCCAATATGGTTTTCCTACATGTATATACTCTAAACCTTTCATGATCCCTTTCTTTCAATAAATTAGAATAGGTATTAGGGTATTTAATTTAGATTTCACATCCTTCCTAAACAAGAACATTGCTTGCGCTCTCAAATAATGTAATAAACATGTCCTTTGGTAGTTCCAACACTACAGAGACCTGGAACATTATATGAAAATTGACAAGTTTAGAATTAAACTCAATAGTACCTTCTTTTTGTTTTGAAAATTATAGATGTGCATTAATGTTTAATTTATGCACAACATTTTATAGTATATGTTCTGCAATTCTTAGTATATAAAAAAAATTCTATGTTATTTTTTTTTAATATAGATTTTCTACTTTTTTTCTTTGCATTTTTATTATTTTTGACAAGATAATATGGTAACAATACAATCAAAAAAAATTCTATTAAGGTAAAAACAGGTTCTAAAGGGATCCAAAGCTCTTTACAACCATATTTTAATAGATCTAAAAAATGAAATCAAAAAGTTATCAAATAGTAGGAAAATGAAATCATGAGACAACTGTGAATTTTTGTTGGAATTTTAGATTACCCACAACACTCCCATGATAAAATGAAAGAACAAGATAATTGCCAAAAGATAATGGAATTAAGATGCAAAAGTGGTATTTTTTAAATATTGAAATAATTTGTAAAACTTTGCTACATCAAATATAAGCATGATGAAAGAATCACCAGTTCTTTGCTATGGAAGCTTCTAAAACTATGTTATTACATTTTTTCCTAGCTGGACATTATATTCTATGTACATATGCATACATTCTCACTATTTATTTTTGATGTTTTTATTAAGAGAAAACAAGTTTTTAAGGGGCCTTAAAACCCTGTACAAAATAGGACTAAAGATTTAAGACATTACAACCCATAATGAGAGACATGAGAAAATAGAACAAAGCCAACCAAAAGACAAAAGACTAGCCAAGAAAAGACAATAGTAGAAGGTCAGGGACCAACAAACAAAGAACCACCAAAAAAAAAAACACCAAACAACACAAGCTTGTTTGCCAAAATTCTTTAGAATCTCAATAATCTCTAGCATGAGCTTAATCATCCTCTCAGTCACCTGCTTGATTTTGTTGATCTTCGTAGAGGAAACATAAGCCATCTTCCTGTTGTTAGATCTTGTTCTCTTTCTTAGACCAACCTGGTTATCAACACACTCCTCCTTATTATACAAAATCTTAATAATAGCCTTATCCTCAGGGGTACCCTCTAGCTTGTTAATGAGGATTTTAATATGCTCATTAGAGGATTTAACAATCTTGAAGTTCTGATGTCTTTGAGGGTATTCTTAATACTTGATACCTATCATCCAAGTTTAAGACTTTGGTCTCCAATTTGTAAAAGGTGACAATATTCATCATAGACTTTGTATCTGCCTCAACTCCATTAGCACTAGCACTATCTTTCTCTTTTTGATTATTAATCTTAGTCTCAAGGATATTAATCCTTCCCTTAATCTCATTAATCTCATCAAACAACCACTTGAGCAGTAAGAAGGACATCCATCTCTAGTTCTTTGCTAGAGTCAATTATAACTAACATAGAAGGGTCAATAAGTTTCTTAAAATCAACATCACCAATTTCCTCCCCACTAATAGCCATGTTCATCTTCTCTCTAGAAATTCCCAACTTCACTGTGCTCCTTTCAATATTATTCTAAATAGTTTTCTTCATCATGAGGGGGGATACTAGGGGAGTGAGAGGGGTTATCCTTAGAAGGCTCCTTGGAAGACTCTAGGATAATCTCTTTGGTGACCTTCTTACCCTCTCTTTTGGGAATCTTCGATGCTACCTTCTTCTAATTTTTATTCTTCATGGCAAGGGAAGGGGAGCCTCTTTCCTTTGTATGTTTGTCATTCTCTTCTCTTTTCATCTCCATATCCTCTTCCTCTTCATTCTACTCTTTTTTAGAGGAGATAACTACTTTAGTAATTGTTTATTTTTTACCCTCCTCCTTGGAAGTCTTCAGGGGACACTTGGAAGAGGAGCCCTTAGCTTTATCTTTGGTGGTAGTGGCCTTAGGGTCTTTTGAGTGCATGCCCTCACTATCCTATGTCTCTAAAAAATCCTATTGGGAATCTGGATCTTCACACTCTACCCTAGAATCCTCATTGTCCTTAATAAAGTTCCCCATAAAATCAACCTTACTATTTTAATAAATAAGAAGCATGAGGCCACCATGCAAAGAAGGGCTCATAACCACCCTTTCCCTAATCCCATTAGTACTAGTATTCATAGAAGTTTATAGATAAAAAGGAATGGATATTTTGATAGAATGTCTAAAACGATTCAACATAACAAAGTGGTGGGTGCAAATATGAGAAATGATCACCTCCAAAGTGACATGATAAATAATGAATCTCAGATAAAAATCTCCATAGCTTCTTTATAGAAATAGGAGGATAATAGGTCTTATCATCTTTAATCAGAGCATTATGTTTCTTCTCATCCTTAGGAAACTCCTCAACAACACTACTAGAGATCTTTCTATCCCTATTAAACTTATTCCCTATAATAGGAATTCATGTGACCTAGGTTACGATCTCTTTCATAACTATAACCCTCCTCCCTAAAATATTTAGTGTCCCTTCACTCCAACTCTTGAGGAAGAGATTAGTAACATTCGGGTTTCCTCCATGAAGGGTGTAAGACCACCATCATGTAAAATATCCCAAACCCTAGTTCTTTTCTACCACTTCACAAAATTTAGATGCTCCTGGTGTATTCATTGTCCACCCATATTATTTTTATGCAAATTACATTCTACAAATCTGACTAGATAAAAGAGAATGCACCTACCCAAAATAAATAGGTTGTGAATGAACAAATAGGAAAATATGATCCAATTCACCCACAAAACATGTAATAAAAAAGATAAATCATTACAATACATGTCCTTGCAATCCATCAAATACCATGCAATCATAAAAACCTCACTTGAGGTACCATTGACATCACATAGAATAATTTCATCTTTTCAATTTATCATATCATAATTAATACTTGAAATGACCTCTATAGTGACATACATATCACCTTGCTAGCACATCTTCTAATTGAGTCCCACTGCCATATTTTCCACATAGTCAATAGCCTTGTTGGACTCATGGAAAACACAAGAGATGGAATAATTCTCTATAGTGTTAAGGATATTTTTAGTTTCTTGGATTACATAATCAATAGTCCATGATGGTTTAGATATCCCCTTTAATAAATTGATAAAAAATATTTGAGTCGCCCTCCAACCATAGATTAGAAATACCTAGGTCCTTAGCCATTCTAGTAGGTTGAAGAGTTGCCATCATCTCCACATAGTGGTTGGTCTGATTTCCCAAGGGAAGTGTCACCACAACAAGACATCAACCAAAGTGGTCTCTTGACACTCCCCCACACCTAGCCAACTCAGGGTTTCCCTTAGCTTCCTCATCAAAGTTAGTTTTGCACTAGTCCAAAGCAAGAAAAAGCCACCTACTTTCCCTTCTCCTACAATCAACAAATATCAATGTGATTGTTATTTTGAATAGACTCAATTACCAAATTTAGGTTAGAGAATACATCACCATAGCAATTAAGGTTTTCTAGGATAACATTTTCAATCTTGAAGAAGACCACCTTAGGAGAGGAAGGCCTATCTCTAAAAATTCTATTGTTTCATTATTTCTAAATACTTCATAAGGTGTGAGGTAGAGATAGGGCCCAAATTTGAGCGAAATATTTAAAGAGGTGGAAATGAAAGGGACCACTAGACAAAGCACTTTGATAGGCTACAGAGAAGGATCTAGGGAAGGTTAAGCTTACCAAAGAAGAGAGACTATATTTCTCTTGAGAAAGAATAATGAATGGAAATATTATTAGCTTATTCTTCATTAGCACAATAGAGGACACATATTCAAGAGGTAGAATCCCCTCTTATAGAGATTATCCACAGTAAGGACTATATTCTAAAGAAGGATCCAAAAGAAGACATCCACTTTTAGAATAAGAGTTCGAATCCAAGCCTTATCCTAGCAAGGGGGAGGATTAGGGACAACAAAAATGAGATGGTAAGATGAAGCCATAGTAAAGGATCATGATATTGTGGTAGCCCAAACAAGGGTCTTTGGCCTACCACTAATAACAATAGAAGACAATATTTATCAAAGGCATAAGCCAAGGAGAGATCTTAGATAAGTCCATCCAATCATCTACATTCTAGTACTTACTAACAAAGATTCCAAATCTAGCCAAACAAATATCTTCACTTTTTAAAGTCCTTGTGATTAGCCAACTTCTTGATAGGAAGCTAATTGTCATCATAGAATTTGACAAGAATCCCTATACTAACCTTCAATTTAATAACCATCGAAGAAATAACTCTAACCTTTAGTATGATGTTCCAAATTGAAGAATCATTTAGAATATGATTAAAAAATATAAAATCCTAAAAGGATGTGTTACTATAGAGATACTTCGAAGCTAGAATGTATCTCCATTCTTCCTTGTTATGAAAGATTCTCCAAACCTATTTATCTATCAAAGATAGATTAAAGGATTCAATCTTTCCGATACCTAATCCACCTCTATTATTTTGAAGGAACACCTTATTTCATGAAATAAGAAGAAGTTTTTTACATTCTTCATCTCCTGACCATAAGAAATGATCTTGAATTCATTCAATTACCTCCCCAAATTTAGAGGGAATAGAGAAAAGACTAAGAGCATATGTAGGGAGATTATGAGGGGTGGACTTAATAATTTGGAGTTTATCATCTTGGATCATAAACACTCCTTTCCACCCAACCAACTTCTTATTAAATTTATCAATAAGGTTGCTCCAGAGAGAGTTAGGGGATTTTGATCCAAGTCAAAGCCCCAAATAACTCATTAGTTTATGTCTTCTATATTACATCCCAATATATCAACAATACAATATTTTCTATCTAGGGGTTGTTAATGAATAAAAAAAACTCGCATCCCAGTTGATCAACTAACACAAAGCATTACTAAAGTAGTTAAGCATTTCTTTAATTTTTTTGGCCTCATTAATAGAAGTAACCCCTCCAAGAATAGCATGAGAGAAAGTGTAACTAGAAGAGGATGGCTTAATCCTCACCAAACTCTTAGAAGCAATACCAATAGATATTAACCTCCCAAGGCATTCAAAAACAATAAAAAAGAGGAAAAAAGATAATAGCTCACCTTGCCTCAGACCTCTAGAGGGTTTGAAAAATGGTAGAAGTGGAGCCATTGACAATAATCATTGCTTAGTTTTGATGTTATTTCCTTATGGCGTTTAACATTCCAAGACCCTTGTTGAGGGTTTAACAATTTCTTGAGCATTACTATTTTTTTTCCTAGTTATGCCCATTGGTTTTCCCCCTGTCTTGATATGGTTTCCTCTCATTCTCATTTCCAACATGGTTTTCCTATGTGTATACTCTAAGACTTTCCCCCTTGTCTTGATACCATTTCCTCCCATTCTCATTTTCAATATGGTTTTCCTATGTGTATACTCTAAGCCTATCCCCCTTTTCTTGATATCATTTCCTCCCATTCTCATTTTCAATATGGTTTTCCTATGTGTATACTCTAAGCCTTTCCCCCTTTTCTTGATATCATTTCCTCTCATTCTCATTTCCAATATGGTTTTCCTATGTGTATACTCTAAGACTTTTATTTTCCTATGTGTATACTATAAGCCTTTTGTGATCCCTTTCATGCAATAAGACAAAACATGTATCTTTCCTCTGTGTATACTCTAAGCCTTTTGTGATCACTTTCATGCAATAAGATTGAACATGTATCCAAGTATTGAATATATTGCATATCCTTCCTAAACAAGACCATTTCTCTCTCCCAAATTATAGTCATAAATTTATCCTTTGGTACTTCTAAAACTATAAAGACCAAGGAAGTTATATGAAAATGAAAGAGTTTAGAATTAAATTCAATAAGTACCTTCTTTTTGTTTTAAAAAAATTCTTCATTTCTCCTCCTCCAAAGGAACCATAGTATTTCCTTAGTAAGAAAAAATTGAAATTGATTCACATTAATGCCAAAAGGCTCAAAAAAACTTATTAATATTTCTTGCCAAGGTATTCCAATTTTTTAGTTCCAAGCTAATGGTTTATGAAAAAAGATAGATCAAGTTTCCAAAGAGAATTTGCACTCAAAAATAGGTGCTCAAAAGGTTCAAGATAACTAGACAGGGAACATTGAACAAGTTCCAATCCAATAGAGGAAAATGTATAGCCAACTACAAACTCTTTTAGAAAATCCATCTAAAGAAAGTTTTCTAGGCTTCACTAAGGTAATCCATAGCCTTCTAAAACTTGGAAGAATTTTCCTACACATGGTTCCCGTAGCATTCCTTATGGAAAAAAACCTCTCCACTTTTGTAGTCTTTGTAAAATTCAAACAAAGGTTTTACAAATTTGAACACGAATTACACTGAGATATTTTTAAATTAACTTTAGAACACTCTAAAGCTTGAAGACCATAGGATCAAAAACTATGATAAGCAACAAGTACATTGTGCTAACCATCTAGGGAGATTCTAGGGTCATTATCTCTACAATTCACAACATTTTTGTTATTATAATAATTCTATCCACTTTGAAAACTAAGGATAACATGATTTGAGATTAATATCCTTGCATGCCTACCCTACTAATAAACAATAGTATTGTTTACAAACCACTAGAGATAATCAATAATTAGCAATCAAAAAAGTGATAATAATGACATCAAATAGTGTACTTTCTCAGAAGAAGATCCTAATCATGCTTTGTTGTTTCTTTTTCTTCTCCATGCCTTTTCTATCAATAAAGTTAGGGGATTTGGTTGCACAACAATATAACTACACCCTAAAATTTCAATTCATCCACTTGCAAAAACTAAATTTCCACCATCGAATGAGTCAACATGCATCTCACTTGTGCTAAAATGGGAGCTTAGGATTAGGGTATGGACATAACGTAGAGAATAGTGGCTTCCATATTTTGCATGTGTGTCTACCAAATTATTTCCATGTATACTCGAGAAAATTCTAGTTTCCATATTGTTTTGATGGATATCCACACCCAATTTTGGTCACTGCTAGAAATTTCGCTTTGCACCTTCCAATTGCATTTTCGTGGAAGTTTCTAAATCTTCAAAAAATAAAATGTTATGGTGGTAAATGAAACAAGTCTACACTAGCATCATAAAAAAAGGATATTGATCAACAAACATTTCAAAGGAACAAAACATCTAATTGATTGCAGTACGCATACTTGATAATGTGGCAAGTAGAGAATAAAAAAATGAAAATAAACATTAACAGATAAAGTGTAGAGAAGAAAAATGTGTAAAAACCTTCAAAGGCTAAGAAATATTTCAAATAACTCATTACAAAAGCAAGAAAATCCTGCAAAAGTACACAATTACGTGTCAGCATTGACATAGACAAAGAAACAACATAGTTCAAAAGAGAATAATGAAAGGAATTTGGCTAGTGTTCATTGGAAAAAAGATTGTTTGTATGGAATTTGGAATAATCATTATATTGTCAATGATGTCAAACCTGCTAGTTATTGGTGAGACAATTTCTTGTTTGGTCTAAATGCTATCATTTTTTTCATTGATGAAGAGGATTTGATGAGATGAGATAACAAGAGCACCTAGAGGAAAGGTTGAGTTATTTGGTGTATAAAAGGAGCACTAAGACCAATTAAGACATGGATGATATGTTGTATTGTTTATCTAGTTAAAAACTAAAGTTGATGGATACACTAGCTATGTCTTGAAGAACAAGGGAAAAAAATGAGTTTGCTAAGCTTGACCGAGTGATTAGTACTTGTTGAGTGAAGTTAGTTCAAGCCAAGTAGAAAATCAATTAGTGTTGAGAAAAGTGAAGATTCAATGTATGCTGAGTGAATTTAGTATTTTTTGAGTAAATTCTAGTGAGTGTCAAGTGATGGTAAAAGTTAGTATGTGCTGAGTGAATTTTAGTGGATGTCAAGAAACACAAGTACGTGTTAAGAATCAAAGGTTATTTGTTTCCAAGTGACAAAAAATTGAGTTTAATCATGGATTCACTAAATTTGAGCCAACAAAGTTGATTTCTTGGATTGTATGAAGCGTGTCAAAGATAAGCTTGATGAGTTGGAGGCACAAAATTAAAGATAAACCATTTTGAGGTGAATTCAAGGAGGATTGTGGAAGAAGTTTCTAGAGGGAACAAAATGGAAAAGAGGAAAGATTCAATGAATTTGACCTAACCCTAAAATGGATGATTTTTATTAAGTGGAAAAAGACCTAAATTCTCTTTATAAGGGGATATAAGGCTTGAAGCAATAGTTGGCATGTGCAAGAACCCAAGAAAGACAAAGAGTCTAGGGTGTTGCTATATATGGGGGCTAAATAAGAGAGTCTGCAATTAGCATGCAAAGTAAAAAGGTTTAAGAGGATGAATTCTTAAAAGGGCACTAGTACTTCTGAGACCATTTTTTGACCAATATTGGTCAAAATTTTGACCCAGTTTTCGACCAAACTTTGACCAAAGTCGACCAACCCATTGGTCGAAAATATTTCAGTCAAAATTTTGACTAATACTTTGGTTGAAAAACTTCCATAGTCATGGTGCAAGTTCTGTCAGGAATTGGTTGAAATTTTGACCAAATAAGGAAGAAATTTTTGACCAATAAAGGTAGAAATTTTGACCAATGTAGGTAGAAAATATTGACCAAGAAAGGTGGAAATTTTGACCAAAGAAGGTAGAAAATCTTGACCAAGAAAGGTAGAAATTTTGACCAATGAAGGTAGAAATTTCTACCAACGCCTGGGTGTAATTTTTTTTCAGGCATTTTATAAAACAATTCACATGCCTTACGTATGATATGAGATTTTGCATGCATCTTGCACTCTCTCATCTGGTTGATGATGGATTACAGAGAGTGATCTGAAATGATGATGCTAAAAAACACACAATCAAATCCAAAATGAACTTGCATTACAAATGGATTGTGGAAATCTGATATTATTGATTTTGCATGCATGTCTACCAGGAAAATCACAACTTAAGTTGTAATTGTCTTGGTAGACATGCATGCAAAATCAATAATATCAGATTTCCACAATCCATTTGTAATGCAAGTTCATTTTGGATTTGATGGTGTGTTTTTTAGCGTCATCATTTCAAATCACTCTTCCTAATCCATCATCAGCCGGATGAGAGAGTGAAGGATGCATGCAAAATCTCATATCATATGCAAGGCATGTGAACTATTTTATAGAATGCCTAAAAAATATTGGCAGTAACTAATCAAACTGTCGTAAAAACCGATAGTAACTAATATGCTTCTTCATTAATATGCCCGATACAATAAGCAAACTTGGCAACTATGCACAACAAGTTATACGCTAAAAGGAAATCATTTAGGAGATACAAAATTTGAACAACCGTATGTTAAGATTCTACAATTTGTATCACTTGCCTGAGTCTAACAGTTGAGAATAAGTTCGTCATCCTCCCTATAGTATGTTCTGATGGCCTGCACATCCACAAAAGTTCTAGCATCTCAAATTTGTAGAATATGAATTGTTTGGTAGCGAATGGACATGATTGACGATAAATCATCATATAAAAAGACTCCCATGTGAAGCATGAATAGCAAAGAAAATGAATATGGGTGATAGGGAGGAGAATTCAATAATAAAGGCTCTTAACTTTAGTTATAGTCATGATATGGGTAATGCACAACTGCCTCCTGGATTTATATTCCATCCCACTGATGAAGAGCTCATAACACATTATCTCATTAGAAAGGTTTTAGATAGCAATTTCATAGGAAGGGCCATTACTAAAGTGGACCTCAACAAGTTTGAGCCTCAGGGAGGGTTCAATTCCCTCCTTTATTATTCACTATGCGTATAATCCCACACACCCATTTGATCTCGAATGATGATATGTACTAAATGTTGAGTGTCTATGCTAATTGTTGAGTGTCTATGCTGAGTGCTCAAAAACCATCTATTTCATGCCTTCATCTGTACACAATGTCTTTCTAGTTTCTTTCTACTCGCACACCCATTTCATTTCATATGATCTTCTAAAAATTGTGTCACTCTAAGCTCTCAACTATTTCCTCTTGATTGATCATCTCATAATTGTTGAATGAGAGTTTTGGGATAAGCTATAGGCATCCATCAAAGCATAAAGGATTTTGTCAAACAGTATAGATGAAGTAGTAGCATTTTCCTTGGGAGACATGCTTGCAAAATGGAAGCATAGATAAGTCATTTGAACTGTTTGACAGGATGCCTGAACGTAATGTGGTCATCAAAAGCCATGGTTGCTGGATATGCACAAAATAGATATATTGAGAGAATATATTTGTTTAAGTTGCAACTGCCCTAGTAGACATGCATGCAAAATGTGGAATCCTAGACGAATAGTTCAATTGAATCCTCCTCTTGGAGGAAGGCTACAACAAATACATAGTTCAATTGAATGGTCTATAGATACCATCAGGATCAACATTTTGAACAATCCATCAGGAGCCCCTTATGAATAGAGGAGCCCAGAAGCTGAACAAACAAGGCCAATATGGCCACCCCCACTGTAGTATAAAGAGAATTGGTGGTAAATTCAAGTCCAAGCTACAAAAGCAAAGACATTTACATAAAAACTAAGCAACCCTATTTGGCAAGAAAAGATATATAGAGATTTTCGAATGAAATTACAAATTGATGCTGAAAAACTTAAACCATAAGAATTGTTTTGTAGAATAATAAAACAAATGAGAAAGATCTATAATGGTATTACCTACAAATCAACATTGCACCAATCCATAGGATGATCGGCCGCAAATAAGACTTCATAAAATAACAAGTACTGCTCTTCTTCTAGTTCCCAAAATTTTGCTACAAAAGATCATGATTTTAGTCATAGGCACTAACTATAATAGGAACTATTAATGAAAAGAGCATTATTGTTTAGGTCAAATATCAAATTTATCTATAAAATTATTTTATGAATCTTAAAAGAAGATTATATGGAAAATGAAGATTATATCAAAGCCCCTCTACAAAAGAATGTCAACCTCCTCTTAGAGATATTTGTCACCATCACTACTAACCTCTATAACTTAGTTATGTATGCCTCTAAAGACTCATACTGCTTGAGTTATGCAAGCTACCTAAGATACATCTTTGATTCCTCACAATCAAAGTGCTTGATGATTCTATTAGGGAACTCATTATAGGAGGTAATATAGCGATGTCCCAAAGTGATCAATTTGTTGTACCAACACTCATGTGCCATGCCATATAGGTGTAAAGTAGTGAACCTAATGGCTTCCTTTGACATAGGTCTCAAAGATAGGTAATTATCTAACTTATGTACCCAAGCATGAGCTAAACATTGATCTCCATCAAAACGTGGCAAGGTCTGTGAGCTCCCAAATAGAGTGAAGTGTTTGTTAATGGTGCTTCATTTTTTATTGGCTCTAAAAAATAGAGTGAAGCAGTAGAGTCATCTCTCTTCATCTGTCTTACAATAGAGTAAAGCAGTAGAGAGGTCTCCATGAAAATGAGTCTAGAAAAGCCAAACCTATATTATAATAGAGTTAAGTGATAATGAATGTAAGTATATGCCTAGAAATCATAGCAATGCAAATTGCTGTCACCATGTTTGAAATTAATGACAAGCAATGAAGAAACTTTGGAATTTACTTGGTGCTTGGTGGCCCCTTCAACAAAATATTTTCCTAGGAGCTCTGAAATATACCTATATCACTTTCTCTTTTTGAAAAAAGAATACCTTCTTTAGCCTTGAAACAATTATCTCTCTACAGAAAGTGAACTATCTCACAATGGAGTGATGTAGTTGAGAGGGCTTCATGTCACATTGAGCACTACTGTAGAGATCCTTGAGAAAATGAGTCTAGGAACTAACCCTATCTTATAATAGAGTATAACTCATAGCAACATTAAACCACTTAGAACAACTCTAGCCATCTTGATTTATCATCAATCACCTTTATCATATGTTGTTGATGTCTCTTAAACAATGCTGTATGGTAAATTTCAAAATCATATCTAATATGACCAACCCTCCTCCACGATGCTCCTGATTTTCCAATTTGAATATTGCTAGTTTTTTAAACACAAGTTAACTACCATTCAATCACCTTTGATTACTATATCATCCATATTAAAAGCATCACCTTTATCATATGCTGTTGGTGTTGATCATATGCAGGACTAAAAACTTGTAAATAGCATTTAGTGGTCAGAATCCACCTTAATGAAGGATGCACCCAAGATTTTTGAAGTAGATCCAGGTGCTGAGAATGAAAAATCACTAAAACATAGCTATTTAGGAGCTTGGAAAACCTTAGGAACAGTCCATTATAGCTTGCAAGACCAGACATGACCATCTTCATGCTCACATCTAAGGTTTATTAGGCCAAAAAAAGTAAGAAGAGTCGTATTAGGCCATGAAACTCCTCTTAGAATCAGGTTTAAGAGTTTAGCAGTCTAATGTCTCCCCATCATGTGCTGGAGAGCAATTAGGGCTTTTTGGCGTTTTGGCCAACTATGTACAAAAGTGCTTCAAGTTTGCTACAAGACTCCTACTATCTTCCCCTAACTTAATCCAACACAAAAAAACTATTTTCAAAGTTCTAGGTGTTCATTTCATTGGTAAACCCAACTTGTTGTCCTACTAGGCTGAATTTGCAATTAAGTCTCTAGTGAGCATTTTTTTCCCTCCTAGATGTCCCAAAAGACTCTCATAATCACATATTTTGATACCTAGTTGGCTATATTTCAACATATCTCAAAATTAGATATTGGTGTTTTGGACCAACTATCTGTAATAGATGACTGTCACTAGTTTTTGGCCTATTTGACCCCACTTTTATAGAACAAGTGTGTGACATATGTGGCTTCTAGCCCTCAAGCTTTCAACAGTGTTGTTGTTTAACCCCAATCAAAAGAAATTACAACCAATTCAGTCTCATATACCCTGTAACTATGAAAGCCCCAAATTGCTCTTGCAAACCCTCATCTAATTAGGGCTTGCTCATTATATGACTCTCCAACAAAGTTTCAACTAAATGAAAGATGTTTCAGCATTAGATTAACATAATAAACTTATCCCAATCATAAAAACATAATGTTGTTCAGGCAGATTGCTCACTGCTGTAACCAAACCTCATAATTAGTGTTCCTTCAATCATAACAAGTACGGTGATCACCTTGCACAATTTTTCATTCTGAATTCTAGTGGTTAGGATAGTATGATACATGTTAGTTTGAGACCATCCTATGAGGGTTAGGGCATCACCTTGCACAGTTAGCCTTTTTGCATTCTAATGGTTAGGATAGTATGATACATGTTAGTTTGAGACCATCCTATGAGGGTTAGGGAATTTTCTTTCATAGAATGGTCATTTACAGTTAGTCTTGCTGAAAATAAAAATGAAGCAGAGACTTTCATGGCTTTGAAGGGTTTAAGAGAAGTTGTAGCTTTCTGATGCAAAGTACAGACCAAGGGTGACTCCCTTGTTATTGTTATAGCCTTATGAGAAATTAGATTTAAGATTGATGTTTAAAAAATGTGCCAACCCTTGCATTTTGTTAAAGCCATTATAGGTATGGATGTGTGGATACAATTCCAAATGTGACTTTTCTTACACTACTGTGGTGAAAGATAGATACCTACATCACCCCTATGTCCAAGAAGTGAATGTACAAGCAAACTTGCCTAAGAAACTTCCCTTGTACTAATGTGGTGAAATACAAACACCTACATCACTCTAGCTACTTCATAAGGAATGAATGGGTTGTGAAAGTATAAAATGAGCTACTTCATTTGGACTATAGATGATCATTGAATATTGCAACACCCTGAAGGACATATTGCTACTATCTTCCCAGATAACTCCATTAGAAAGTTTGATCACATTTTTCCACTCTTCTAGGCTATCAGCTAGATAGGTCATTCAACAGAAGATTGCAAACATATTTATCTAAGTCTCTACTAAAATTTGTATGCTATATATTGCATTGAGTTTGATTAACCTTCATATATCCTTTGCTTATCTTGTGTCTCTCTCTCTCTAAGGTATGGGATAGACAAAAATAAATAAATTTGGCATTCCATAATGTTCCATATCACATAATGTTTTCTAAAGCATTGCTTATTTTACTACAAATTCACAGTTAGAAATAAATTTAACTAATAATAAGATATGAATCTTGTAGCTATCATTCAAAACAACAATTCAAAAAAAACACCCAAAGGGATATTTGAAATGGGCAAATTAATAATACAAAAAAAATATTTAAACTT
The DNA here is from genome assembly GCA_028749045.1 of Cupressus sempervirens. Lineage (NCBI taxonomy): Eukaryota > Viridiplantae > Streptophyta > Pinopsida > Cupressales > Cupressaceae > Cupressus > Cupressus sempervirens. Next base: position 270,190,120 of record CM053784.1, on the reverse strand, counting down.
CTATTGTACCTTGATCTTCTCCATAAATTTTCCATCAACATTTGAATGTTTAAATGTGATAGGGTTCCATCCTTGCATGTCAAGTTTTCTTTTAGACTGATTCCAAAAAGTTTAAGTCAGGGTCCGGTGCTCGAGTTCATCTTCAAGACCTTTCATCTAGGTATGATAAATGAAGCAAATGAGTTAAAGCGGTGTTGAAAGTAAGAAATCAACAATAGTTGGAAGTTTTTGAAAATAAAGTTTTGAATATCTTTTGATTCCCTTATATCAAAAATTTAACCAAAAAACACAAGCATTCTAGGTTACAATTGTAGAATTTACTTTCAATAAAACCATAGTGATAGCACTACTTTTAGTGGCAATAAAACACATTTTCAGTCCAAGATACGAAAGATAATCAAGTGCTTAGGAAAGTGCTCATAAAAGAGGATTAATACTCACAGCTAGCAATGTTTGTACATAATACTCATAAGGTATACAATTATGCTCTTTTTGAAGAACATCAGGCTGACAATATAAAGAAATTAAGAAGGGCTAGATTACTGATCTAAACATAGTTCCAATGTAAAATGTTAGAGGAGAAAGATCATCTAAATAATCCTGAATCTAGATATTACGCTGTATATGAAAAAAAATAGTAAAGTAGTTCATTCAGAATCTAAAATCTAATTGTAGATGCACAAACAATGTATATCTCAAACACATTTACTAACACAAATATTTATCTCATTAAAACATTTCAAGTTGGTACTAGTGTATATAGGCATTGGAACACTAGGAGGACCAACGTTGGATACTTTAGTGAGGAGGCAGATACCTTGCTATTTGTCAAGACTTGAGACTGATAGATGACATTTGCATGTGAGAAAATATTACTTTGAATACATGGCGTATCCTTACTACCACTTGTTTTGCAGGATAAACAAAAAATGTCAAACTGAGAAACTTGGACCATAAAACTTCAGTGACAAATATTAATAGGAAAAAGTAACTAGAAAGTAATACATACCAGAACAATAATAGATGATAGAGATGATGATGTTGTAGGAGGAAGATAATGCAAGGTCTTCTTAGTGTACCAATCTAGCTCCATCTGTTTTAAAACCCACTTATGATCTTAATGATCCATCAGTAGACATGAATCTCTGAAATCCATTGGATACCACTGAAACAAACATCAATCACAAGTACATTTATCCTCTTGCTCTCTATTCCATTAAACTTTCTTGCAGTAACCCATTTCGAGAAGCCTTAAATAAACTGTGAAGCCTGATATATGGCAAGGCTTACAAATTTTTGAAATGGGTTTCTAAAATCTATTGGATACCATTGTATTAAACATCAATCACTAGTCATTTTTTCCCCTAACTCTATATTCCATTATACTGCAAGAGCTTATGGTTGGCGATAAAAGGAAATTGGGGTCTATTATTGCAAATTTGAATCCAAAAGATAAGAAGCATGGAGAATGACCCACCTATACTAGAAGACTTTTCAATACATTAAACATATGAAGAGAAGGTGGGAATCTTGTAAAGGAGCACATGCAAGACTCAGTGCTTTTTGGGTTGTGTGTAGTGGGCAGCATGTGAATATCTAAATCTCACTGAACATATCACATGATTGATTCTTCAACTATAAAGATAATATCTACGTAAACTTCTAAATACATATATATAATTGAGTTTCTATTAGATAGTATTATTTAATGGATTTAGTGAAACTTCCTAACGTCATTGTGGCGTACTATCTCCTACTATGCCACAAGATGAACCCTCCTTTAGGAATCTAAACAAATCAAGTACAAAGGAAACAAAATAAGAGTTATAAGGGACAACGATTGCACCTAAACATTATTTCTAGAATGCTAATAAAAATCTAACAAATATCTAGGACCAAATTAGATATACAAAATCAATCATAGAGGTAAAATTGAAATCAATCAGGGAGTTAAAGAGTTCTTATACTCCTATCCAAATTAGAGTTAGTTGTATCATCTTATAGCTAGGAACACCCCAAATCCATCACCATTGTTGTGTGCCATCTCCTATTATGCCACAAATTGAACCCTTCCTTTAGGAACCTAAACCAATCGAGTACAATGGAAACAAAAGGGAGTTGTAAGAGACATATTGCACCTAAATATTACTTCTAGCAAGGAAAGTAAAATCTAACACAAATCTAGGACCAAATCAATCATAGAGGTAGCGTTGAAACTTGAAATCAATTCAGGGAGTTGAGAGCTCTTATCCTCCTGCCCAATTTAGAGATTGGATCATTTAATAACTGGAGCACCATATCCATGTCAACTGTGATGTTCACAATATCTCTATTAACCTAGAACCTCAACCTTCCTTTACCTACATCTGTATGGACAGATTTACATTGTTTTGTGTTATAAAAAGGTAATTCTATAAGAAACTAGCGTCAAATCTGATCTTTGAAACTAACATAGAGAGAGCATTGAAATCAAATAAGGCAATTGAGAGAATTTCTTATAGTATTTTTTTATAGCTGGAAACACCAAATCCATGTCCACAGTTGAGCACTCTTATACCTCCTACCATAATTAGTCGTATAGTCCTATACTAGGAGCACGAAATCCATGTCCACAGTTGAGCACTCTTATCCTCCTGCCATAAGTAATTGTATTGTCCTATACTGGGAACACCAAATCCATGACCACTGTGGCATGCTTTCTCCTCCCTATAAATTTACCTATTAAGCTAGAAACAACCCTCCTTTCAGAACCTAAACTAATCAAGTACAAAAAAAACATAATATTTGTATGAGAAAGACATCACACCTAAATATTAATCTAAGAAAACCCTTAAGACCAAATCACTTATTTAAAATCATTCATAGAGGCAACATTGAATTCAAGTATGATAGTTAAAGAGTTCTTATCCTCCTACCCAAATTAGAGATTGAATCATTTAATAACTAGATCCATGTCAACTATCATGTACACAATATGTCTATTAGCCATGAACCTTTAAAATCATTTAGAAGTAGCGTAGAATTCAAATATGATAGCTAAAGAGTTCTTATCCTCCTGCCCAAATTAGATATCGAATTATTTAATAGATGGATCCATGTCAACTATTATGTGCACAATATGTCTATTAGCCAAGAACCTCAAACTTCTTTTAACGGAATTGGTAAAAAAATGTATATTGATATTTGACTAATTTCTAAGAGATAATTTGAGAATTGACCCAATAGTTGTGATTCCCCATGTTGTCGCATTGTACATAAACTTGCCTGCATTCCAAAATTTCTTGATTTTATTTCTTCTATTCATGCTTTCAAGGGCAGTTGAAATGACTACAAAAAGAAAATAGATCAGTTGAGATTGAAAAGGAGATGTCAAATAGTGTTGCTTTGCATAAAAATAACCAAGTTGGAGCATACGATTGCAAAAAGGTGAAAACCAAAACAACTTTGGAACTTAGATTTCTATAGCTACTCTCGTGTCATTTTCTGTGAACTCACACATAAATTGAAGAAGCACATTACTAACCTTCAACCTCAATTAATCTTGGGTCATCGACTGTGACTTCTCCACTTTCAGTTAAGGTATTTAGTTTGGTCAAAAAACTTGGAGATTCCACAATATTTCTTACTCGTTCATACAACTGCAACAACAAAACTTTGCTCTAATCATAACATATACATTTGATTTCAATGTCTTGTAAATTAGGCCCACTTCCCTCAAGCTTGTATCCTATACTTAATAATGATAATATCATTTAGCAAATTAAGATAAAAAATGCAAGTGTCTAGTACGATTTCAAATGAATATCTGCTATATCTTACTCCTGTCAGAATCACCACAAATGCCCATGAAAATAGCTATAAATTAAATCCCAATTGACATAGCATTCTCAAAAAGAGATTGTGAGATAGTGCTTACCCAATGCTGTAGGCATCCAAAAAAATGGCTGCACACTACAAGGAAAAAAAAAACAATATATAACTTATAAAGGCCCTCCCCAACCCTGATTTCAACCGGCCTTCCTTATTGTGGTCATTTCACCTCATTTCTCCATAAAACACTTGCATACCACCTTTTTTTTTCTCTGAACTAGTTCTGAAAGTTGCTGCATCTTTCTTAAAGGTGAAGGCTACATAAGAGTAAGACACACACCAAAGGCTTATAGTTATGAATCATTGTAGAAGGATAATTTAGCCATCACAGGCAAGTGAATTTTCATTCTTTCAAGGTTTCAATAATATTTTTAAGTTTTTATTTCTTTAATTTTTTAAGTAATTTTGAAACAAATTCAAAACTTCTTATGCATTATAAGGGGTATAATGCCAAACATTTTTCAAAATTTTCTAGTAATATTTTCCATTTTAAGTTCATTATTCATACATAATGGCTGGACATAGAAGTTCTAGTTCACTACCAAAGAAGTTATAATAGCTCTATTTAAATTGATGCAGCTTCACCACTTGGCATTATAAACAATGATTAAGAAAATGCCTGGTGATGAGAGTTTTCTTTGGTAGTTTAAGTATTACAGCATTAGAGCATACAACTGATGCAGAGTGGCAATGGAAGCAACTTCAATGCCTCTTGTACAAAAGATAGATTTAATGATGAGACAAAAGACTTATGTGAAATGGAAGTTGAGTAGTCATACCATTATATGAGATAGGTGGAATATCACTTGTTTCTAGCATTGCACTTAAAAGAGAATACTCTATGGTTTTCCCTAATGCTCACCTATCCATGACAGCTATATGATGCTTATGAGTATCATATGATTCTGTACCACCCATTGATATTTATAAATGTACCACCCATGCCTGAGTTGTCCTTCCTCCTCTTCCTCTCATGGAAGATCCTCCCCTTGTGTTGTTGTACCTTTCACTTTTCCTCTTTAACTTTTCCTCTATCCTCAAAGCCATCTGGTAACACTCTTTCACACTTCTAGGATTAGTAGAAGCAAACTCATCTTGAATGCTAAATTTCAAACCTCCTAAGTACCTTGCAACTTTAACAACTTCCTCTTCTTCCAAACCTGATCTCATGCTAAGCTTGTAGAACTCATCCATGTATGCCTTCACATCTAGGTCCTTTTGTCTCAAGCCTTGCATCTTCTTATGCATTTGAAATTGCTTTTCATTTTTGAAACCATTCTATCCTAAGAAGTGATTTTAGACTTACCTCTTTTTCTTCTCTCAGCCTCCTCATTGCATTTGACCTGCGATCATGGAGCACATTATCTCTCTAATGAAGGAATCATTCAAGAACCTATAATGGCCCTCTATAGTCAGTTAAAAGGTATTGCTACTTGCATGGATCTTCAAAGGCACACCATCTATAGTCAGTTAAAAGTTCTTATATTGATCTTTAAGGGCACCAGTCAGTTCAAAGCTCTCGTATTGATCTTTAAAGACACCTATGTTTTTAGGCACCATGAGTTTGTTAGATATGTTCATATTGATAGGCATGTGTTAAGTCATTCTATTTTTTAAGAACCTAAAATTGTTGCCATGAGGCATGTTTGAAAATTTTACACTTCGCATGAGGCATGTCTGAAACATCAATTAAGGAGGATTGGCAAGAACATTGATGTTAAACCCATTTCTGAGGGATGGTGAGCAAGTGTATAGTTCAAGAAAGGGAAAGGAGGTAAAAGCGTGTGGTCATGTCTCCAACATGAGACTAAAGGCCAACTTTTCTTATGAGTCAAAAGTTGTACTAGGTTTTGTCAAAGATATGCTAGAAAACAAGATTCTCAATAAGGATTGGGACTGAGGCATTACTCAAAATTCATGGTAAGACTATAGGCCACTCCTATGCTTTGAATAGAGTGTTGAACTTGGTGATATCATAATGTATTTCACAAATTCATGTTATGGGCAGCAGTAGTCGTGGATCATTTTAGACCTACCACATGCAAAGTGTCCATTTTATGTTAGTTTGAGCTTCACTTGGTTTCAAGAATACTATAATATTCTCTACTTAACAAGGCCAACCACATGAAGGTGGAAGCTCATCTGGCCTCACCCCCCTCCCCCTAACATCAATCTGAAGTACCCATTATCATCTAATTACATACTTCATTCATTCATTCATCCATTTATGAACTATAACATTCAATCAATACAATCACATAACATTCATTAATATGATATAAAATTCATTAATACACAATACTAATCAAGACTTCATTGAGACATAACAATATTCATTAACATAAAATAAAAATCAGTATTAATACGCATCATTCATACATAATTACTCAAAAAAAAGTTCTTTCATTATCCAACAAGGTTTATCAAAGAAGATTTTTAAAACATCATTTCTTCTTTTTGTTTTTCTGAGCTCTCTAAAGAAAAGTGCTCATAGGAGCATCCATATCTCCATCATTCTCCTCCTCTTCTGGCACGTGTAATTTCAAATTATGATGGCTCCTTCTCTTTGGAGGAGCAGGAGACTACTGCACTAAAGGGGGCTCTATTGCAAGAACAAGTGAATGGGATAAATTGGCATACTCTTTTTCTTTTTTTAACTATTACAAGTCTATAATTAAGTACTAGTACAACATAACATGCATTTTTCTTACCTAACAATGCCACATCATGTACATTAACATTTTAATCCGCCGCCACGTTGACATGTTGAACACTTGGAACATGCTCCACTCCTTTGGCATGATGTTCAACATGCTTTAAAATATTCAAAAAAAGGATACACGTCAAATTGCAATTGAAGATGTTAAATTGTATTCATAATTGCATAATTAATTTCCAATAGCAAATTAATACCTCCATCACTATAATGCATATTATGGCCTTCGTCACGACCTGGTTTTGTGGTAGGATATGAAGGCTGCAATAAAATGTTATGCAGTCAATTTACGTTCAAAACTAATACCAAAAAAGAATCTTCTCAACTATTCAATTTCATTTACTTTTCATTTGACCAATTTACCTATGAGATATCCTTTGGTGCACTGGATACTTGGGCAAGGCTCACAAATTCTTTGTGTAGGCGTGCAGCCATGACTTTATAGCCTTCCTTCAAGGCAAGTTTTCTATCTTCATTTGTGACCTCCACATTGAATTCTGTGCCCTATATTTTTTGCTTAATATCGTTAGTTTTGTATTTATGGTTTCACTAAACAAATTTTTTTGCAAAATTATATTAAAAAAAAAAAAGAAATTTCATTGCTCCTACTTACAAGTCAAGACTGGAGATTCATATAGCCACCAGAGCCAAGTTTGTCTTGGCCAAACTTTTCTAGTCTCGCTTTTGTAGCCATGGATGTGTCTTGCAATCTATGAACAATTTCAAACATCTTAGATTATATATTTACAAATATCAATAATTAGTGCATGATTACAATGTACTTAATACTATCATGACATACCTCTTTTTGCCCTGTGCTGCTTCATTATCTCTATCTTCACATAGCCTTTTCTCCTTTGCATCTTTTATTATTTCATTCCACTCCATTGGTGGAATCATAGGAGGACAGTCGTACTTTAGGTTATCCTTAAGAGCCCTTCTATATTGATCCCTCACAGTATTTATATGCTTTATTGCTCTTTTGAGAAGTAGGCCATTGTCAAAAATGTTTTTTCCAAATTTCTTGTCAAAAGATGCAATCAACTGATTTATTAATTCCACAGCTTGTAAATTCCACCTTTAAAAAAAAAAAAAAGGTTGTTAGATCAATAACTTTAATATATTACAATAAATGGAATAAAAGAAAAATTATGTAGCAATGATATGAAACTACGTACCTTTTACGTATGATGGGTCCAAATTGTCTCAATGTCATATGAAAAAGATGTTCAAAGAAAACATTATTACCTACAAAAACATAAAGGATTTATTAGTCCAAAATGAGTAATGTAAAAATAAATTAAATTTACACTTTAAATAAAAACAATTTTAAAGCACCTGGAAGCTTTCGTTCTTTTAACGGAAACATAGTTTTCTTATTCAGCAATAATGTCCCTTCATATGAACCAGTACTAATCACACAAACTGCTCCAGGAAATGGATCAGCTTCAGTAGTACTGCTCTTTGTTGGTCTATCAACTGAAACATCATGAAAATTAAAGCATATCACATTAAGGATTTGCTTTCCAATTATCTTATTAAAGTAGATCTCTTATTCAGCAATTAAGGATTTTCTTTCCATTTATCTTATTAATAAGATCACATTTTTGGAAAATCATTCATTCTAGACAATGTAACTTCATTTTGTGAATATATTTGTAAAGTAATCTCTGCAGGCATCAAAGTAGTTAGAGTTTCTAGTGGGTAGAAATAAGAGACAACCTAACACCTATTCTTTGGAAGAAGCAATGGCAGTTGCACAACACCATGATGCAATAGCTGGTACTTCAAAACAACATGTGGCCAATGATTATGCTACATGTCTTTCACGTGGTTCCCTAGATCTTTAAACTGGACAATATCTCAAGTCCTTATCACTACTTATGTAATTTTATCAAAGTTTAATGTGAAAATCATGGCTAAAAAAATGTGGATAGCTTCTGCAAAAAGGGTCCTATAAGACCCAACCAATTTAACCATATAATATAAAAATTTATCAATAAATATTAAAACTTGAGAAAAATAATAATCTATCATTGGTGGAAACTAATTCACTTTTAGAGAACTGAATGCAATAGTATATTGCCTACGACAATTACAATAAGAATAAATAGAATTTACTTCAAGAATCTATCTAAACACATGGAGTACTAGGAACAAGTAGGCTACAGTATATGCAATAGACCATAGAGTTTTAGAATATCTATAAAAAAAAATGTATATTAATATACTTTTCATAATCATAGTTCAAATATAATAGATCAAATAAGTAAACTGAATATAATATATCAAATAAGTAAACTGGATTATTAAAATAAGGCTATATTGGTCACTTGTTTTTTTATCTGCTCATATTTGATGAATGCATCTTTTTGTCAAATTGTGCATAATTCTTTTTTTTATGTAGAATCACAATTAAAAATTTTATTTTGTTTATGTAGAATCACACTTAAATTTTTTAAAAGTTTGGCTGCTAGCATTAACAAATATTGCATTTGTTTATATCTGAAATTTGTGAGATACTGGATTTGTTAATTGAAAATAGGGTAGATTTTGTTGAAGAAAATAAAATGAATATACTAAACTCAAATTTCAATTCCTCATCCAAGCTGAAGATTTTTTATTATAAAGAATTCGTTCCTATCGATTCTGGTTCAATTCCAACAACTTAGCAGGCAATAAGAGTGCTAGGAAAAAGGGATTGGATCATTAATATTGCATCTATATTAATTTTGACGTTAAATACTCTACAATTGTAACTACAGTTCAACTACAATATATCTTAACCAAAAAAATAGGATCTTCAAACCAATTAACTTCTAAAATATTTGTTGAATAACAATTTTTATTGATGTAAAGGCAGATTGAGAATAGACATGGAGTTCTGCATTGGGTGGAAACTGAAGTAAACATGGATGATCATGTAATTGTTGCAGAGTTTCCTCTAGGCCAAATTAAATATGATGAGTTTGTGAAAGAGTAAATCAGTATTATACATTTAACCCCTCTTCCCATGTAGGCGTTTCACATTCTCAATGACAATACAAGCAAGCCTAGATCCACATTAGTTATAAACATGCACCAGGGCAGATGATCCCAATCTCCCCGTTAACTTTCCTTCATTCATGAAATCCCCACCTCACAAAAGGATTCCATACTATTCATCATCTACATAAAATTACATTTGGATCAATTTTCCATTACTTGTATCCCAGACAGTGAAATGACTTTAATTCTTTAAGAGATTTGAAGTGCTTTTTCTAAAGTTAAATATTCATAACAAACAAACATCTGTGTTGAATTCCACCTCCAATCCTATATTTGAAACTCGGGTCACAAAGAAGAGATTCTTTGTTAAACCAGGAACACCATATAAAAGAGAGCATTTGTGATTTTACAAGAATGCCCTTAGACTTGGTTTGTTGCTATTTTTGGGTTTTCACTAGAACCCTGTAGGAGACAATCCTTGAGAGTTGGTTACTGGAATAGGCCACAACATTCACAAGTACTGTACTGGTTAGGATACAGAGCTGCAGATTCCATTTTACAAAACAAATCTATACAAAAATTGAAATATATATATATATATATACATATATATATCTATATGTATATATATATATGTATATGTATATATATACATATGTATACATGTATATATATACATATGTATACATATATATATGTATATATGTATACATATGTATATATATACATATACATATATATATATACATATATACATATATATATATGTATATATATGTATAGATATATATATATACATATATATACATATATATATCTATATATATGTATATATATATGTATATGTGTATATATATGTATATATATATGTATATGTGTATATATATATACATATGTATGTATAGATATGTATAGATACATACATATGTATACATATGTATATATACATATATATGTATATATATATGTATATATATGTATTTATATATACATATATATGTTTATATATGTATATATATATACATATATATGTATATATATGTATATATATAGAATGGCCATATATATATATGTATATATACATACATACATATATATATATATATGTATATATATGTATATATAATATATATACATATATATATATATGTATATATATGTACATATACATATATATGTATATGTATACATATATGTATATATATATGTATATATATATGTATATATATATGTGTGTATATATATATATATATATATGTATATATATGTGTGTGTGTATATATATATATGTACACACACACACACACACACACACACACATGGCCATTCTCTGACAGAGCAACATTTATCATATGTTTCCACAAATGTGTCTATGTGCAAGGTAAAACATTAACATTGAAGCATATAAATGTCATATAACTATCAAGGTCCATGGGTATCAATCTTTATCAACTATAAAATACACCCTCATAAAAAGCTTTTCAGAATCTAAAGTTGTTTGCAGCACATTTTCATGAATCAACAAAACCTTTACAAATAATGGTTCATAGAGTACCTCAAGCTATTTTCTACTTACAAGGTTAACCTCATCCATCGATTGTTTGATATTAGTAAAGTATTAATGAACAAGAATTTAATCAAATTCATGTCCACTTCTAAAAGAACATTACCACTGATTTTTATAGGGTGTGTTTTAATGAATTTCATGTGGATAAGTGTGAAGTATTCTATCATATCACATGTACAACACACTAAAGGATAAAATGCACTTCAACATGGAGTTGACCTTTTTATAGCTTCATTTTTGGGATAGATTGTAAAAGCTATCACAAGGATGAAAATAAAGTTGGTTGCAGAATTCATAGACAGGACATTATTAGATGACAAAAGTTATAGACATTTCAATCCCTCACAATAATCAATGTCAAACCCTTGCCTAGTACCAATAGAACCCATACCTTTTGTCACTTAAAATGTGACATTTTAAATGGTAAGAACTCAATGGCTCAGTATGTGAAATGGCTTGTGACCCCAATTTCTATAGAGAAAACATGCAAATCTACTCAATTTCAAGTGGAACAATTTTATTTCAAGCAATATGTCAATTCTTACCCAGATCTGCAATAGACATCAAACAATAGCAAAACACTTTACTGTAACTAAATATATTAAGGACTTATCTTTTTAAGCCAATAAGATTCAAACAACCCAACTGAAGTGTCCATATTTTTTTTGCTTTTGTAAATTCCAAACAATCCAAGACACTCCCTAGGATAAAATTTGTATTAATTTTTTGGACTTATCACATTGTATAGCATGTAGAAACTACATAAAGAGATTAATGAGGGAGCTTACTCACCATTGATGGCATTCAAAGTTTAAAAGCTTTAGTAACCTCATTATAACTCAAATTGAATTCATAGTAATAACAACTAGAATGAGAAAAAATGTCTCCAGAGTTTTAAGAGCTTCAAATTACAAAGGAACTAAAAGTATATAAGATGAATATTTGTTATCATGAATGGAGATAACTTCTAGCCTAGCATGAAAGAGAATCATAACTAATGGGCTAAAAAATCTAGAACATTAGTAAAGTAGTTCAAATTGGCAACTGTAATCTTATAGAATTGAGAGTGTATTTTACTTGTAAGCTTTAACCACATAATCATCTACAACACAATGGCAAACATACTTCGAAGCTTAAAGCTCCTATGCATAAGGATGATGTATGAAGCAAAATGCCTTAGGTGCTTGAGCTTCTTGCTTTCAATAAAATGCAGATGAGTGATTGTGCTGTTCAAGGCAATTCTAAAAAGTAAATGCATCACAAAAGCATCCAGATGACCCATAAGTTTGGAGTATATTTGAAGCAAGAGTATTTGACAGGCCAAAGAATTCAAGGCATATTACCTACATTAACTTATATAGAATTCCATCAACAACTGTCATTATTTTATCAATTATATATGCCATTACTGTTGTTAACAAATGTTGTGCAGCAACTTCAAGTTTAAATAAGTGGAGACCAAACATAACTTGCAACCAATAGTTTGGTACTTTTATAGACCTCAAGCTGTTAATTTTACTTATTCAACACTCTTCAAGCAGCTAGAAAAAGGTGATAAAAACAAATTTTCATAAATGTCTATAACTACACTAAATGTGGTGTGGATGACACACCACAAAGCTTTATTCTTATTGGTAATTTCAACACAAAGTTAGCAGCAAAATTATAAAATGAGAAGTCATGTAGAGATTAAATGTTGCATGTGAAACCAACAGCTAGAGATAGGAACAGACGGTACCAACATATTACAGGGAGAAAAAGTCGAGGGTCATGAGCCCAAAAATGTCGAAAGTGCAAATGAGAAGTCATGAGGAAAATGTATACAAGACAAAACTAAAAGGCTACCTCCCTACTTATCTCCATGTCTCTCTATGTGTGGGTGTATATGTATGTATGTATGTATGTATGCGTGGTGTGTGTATGCATGTGTTTATGTGTATGTAGGCTTATGTAGACATCATTTAAGCACTAATATGCTACTTTGTTGTTCATAAAATTGTACAAATACATTACAAAATATAGCAAAACAAAGTTTTACCATTTCTAGTGGGCATAGATGAGGATGTTTGCATGGCCCTTGTTGCTGACAATGCACTAGGCAATAGTGGACTGCCAACTGAAGGAGGAGTCTGCACTTCATCATGAGCTGAAGAATACAATATTGTTAGCAAAGACATTTGCAATGGATAAAGATCAAATGGGATACTAGCTAGAAATGTCCAGAAAAAAAAAAAGTGTTATAATGTTGATGAAAACAAACAAAGTACTAACACGAAGGTTGTGCACAACAACCCTCACCATGTTCACAATGTGATGTCACAAATGGCACATATGTCTATACAAGTACACATAAAATTGGAGATCATGATCCATAAGATAGTATAAAATATTCATATCTATTGAACTTCTATAATTTCTTTAGTCAAATTACTGCTTACCTGCAAAGATTGGATTCTACGGTCCAATTCTATTCTTAGTGCCTCTTTCTCCTCACTTCTGTCACCCTCAATGATAATGTTAACAATTTCATCAGTGTATCTTTGCTTAATTTGCAGGGTGATGAATAGAGGGTCAGTACTAAGGGCAATGTTATGTAGATATGACACCCGTATTTCAGATCGCATTTGATCAGTGACCATTCTAGCTTTTTCCTATCATTTGTCACATCAAATATCAGTAAAATTTCATCAAAATAACTCCAAAGCCATAAAGAAAAGAACATAATAATATGAAATTTGTTTCTATATTAACATTAAAATTTACAAAAATCAATGTTTACCTCTGCTAAAGGTGTCTGAGATGGTGCATCCATATCACCCTGTAAAAAAAATTAGTAAGTCTTAGAAATCAACAGCGAAATTAAAGTAATAGAGTTACCAAAAAAAATATTAATAATAAAGTAGATTGTATATGTAATCTGAACTCCAAAAATGTCATGTCCCCTTTTCAAATAATTAAAAATAATAATCTTTTCTAAGGCAGGCAAGCCCAAAAAGGTGAAGTTTTGAAAAAAGGGGATAATCTTTGGAAGCTAATGGACTAATAAATGAAAATTATTATTAAAATATGTTTTATTAACCCCTCTTGGACGTGAGTTAGGGTTATGCACTCTTTTAAGGGGTTTGGAGGCATTTTGGGCTGATTCCAAAACTTGATTTTTATTCATTTCTTTGTTATTCTTCAGAGGCTGCCAAACCTGTGGAGAAGGAGACCCAAGAATGGGAGTTTGCAGGTTTTTAGGAAGGCTAAGGATGGGATTTTGAAGCCATTCCATGTGCATGCTCATGTAGAGTTTGCCTTTGTGCTGAACAGTGCAGATTTGTGATTTTTCGGGTGTGTTTTTTGTATGAGTTTGGTGTTTCCGGTTTAGTATTTCATATCAGTTTGGCTTGCTGCTTTATTTCAGAATTTTAGATGTTAAAATAAAGCTAAATATATGTATTTGGTCATGATTATACTTCTGTGATAGATTATTAGTGTTTTTGTGGTGTTTTCGGGCTATTCTATGTTGTTTTTGGGAGCCTAATGAGCATTGTTTTTATCCTCCGTTTGGGAGCTGCTATGTAAATGTTATACAGATCTGAAAATGTCATTTTGTAGGCTTTTATGCTGCTGAAATTTCTATAAAAATTTCCACTTTCAGATTTACTAATAATATGTGAAGCTGTGAAGTTTTTGGCACTATTTTTGGCATACCCGATTTGGGGTTTATTGAGAAATTGGTGGATCTTTGAAAGATTGGTTGTTTGATCTTATAGATCTGATTAGAGGCTTGAAATATCATATAAAATCAGAAAAGTGACATTTCAAAAAACCTATACAATGCTAGAGTGCCTGCAAAGTAACTTGGTCAATATTGCTACTAAACAAGAATCTGCGGCCCAGTCGATATAGCCACTATCTTGTGATCAATACACTAGTTATTTATATGTGAACCTAATCATACTAGCTGTTTAGGTAGGGATGCAGGTCCCCAATTGAAAAGCCAGGTTGTCCAAAACATACTTGCTATTTACAGTCAGTAAGTTTCTATATCCTCTAATTAAGTTAATTTTTTTATCTTTTCAGACCCAAGTTCCAGGACTTTTGTAATAGTATTTGTTCTGATTCTAAGAAAAATGTGTATGTTGGATAACAAGAGTATTATAAATTTGGAAGTTTATCTTGATGGAAAATTCACAAGAAGGAATTTGGTACATTTATATACTGTCTAGTGTCTTGTTAATATTGTCATCAGTTGAGACTATTATTTATATATCCTCTAGAGATGTAAGACTGTCATGCTTCTAGTTGCATGTACAAATAGGAAGTTTGAAACACTGTTGAACTATTTAGCACACACTACTATCAAATCAGCTAGGTGATAAGTATGCTGCAACTTTATTGAAACTTCATGGAAGATGTTTGTTATCATTCATTAGTGATTTCTAATTATGTATTGAGGCAATAGTTAGAGTGTTTTAATTTTGACCTTTTCTAATAGCCCTAGGCTAATAGTTCTAATTGGTTGACTATCATGTTCATAATTCTACCACATTCAATATGGTAGCTAAATCAAGACACTAATCCTTGATTGGAGCAATGGAGATATGTGTATTCATATACTCATAACTGTAGGCAAGTTGTCTGGACTTTGGTGCAAAGTTGTAGAATGATTTAATCTAAATCATTGGTGAAGAGACAGATTGGACCTGAATATTTAAAGAAATCTTTAACCACTTTGTGCTATTGCCATATTGCTAGGAATCTTCTGATACACTTTGCTTTGAGTATCCCATGAACTATTTTAAAAATTTTCTTAAGGTTGATCCTTCCAATGTTGTATACTGTGTCTAGTGAAAGGGGATGTTCTAGGGATAAGGAAAGGACATCCTCCTTCTTGCCCCTAGGGGATGTCTCCTGGGAATCCTCCTCATTGGGAAATCCCAAGGGGATGCAAGCCCATCCCCAACATCCCCGTGATATCTTAGAGATGTCCTAAAGTCCCCTGCAACAACCAACTTTCAACATGGGAAAAAGGAAAACTTTAAAATTTTAAAGTTTAAGGTTCTTAGTATTTCAAGGTTTGTGCTAGGAATCCCCATCAAAGTTTTACTAAACATGCAAGCCTTTAAGGGTAAGCTCATGTTAGTGACCTCAAACCTCAAGTATCAAGATCCCTAATAGGAGAAAATAAGTCAAGTACTTTGGAACTCTTTGTCTAAGATTCTCATTTCTATAATGATAAATTATTAGACATTTTAAGGGAATCCAAAGAAACACATTTCAAAGCACACCTTTAAGCAAGAAATATTTTATAGTCCCATACTCCAAAATCCTTGTTTAACACTTATCAACCAAATCAAGCTTTTCTCCTAATCTGTCTTCCTACAATTTTGTTTCAGAGAGGTTTCTGAAGTTGAGTAAACTAGTATTCATAGTCATTATTTGCAAGGAAGAAAAAAGAGTAAAATACTCATCCTCTTCATTATTTGTAGCAGAAATAAAAAGAATAAATTCCCATCCAAGGAACAAAAAAGAGTAAAAACCCAAATTATTCATGATCTATAAGAGAGGAAAAAGGTAAACATGCATCCAAATTATTGTTTATACTATGAAGGTGGCTTTCAACTCAAGAATGATATTGAGTTAACCAATTGGTTGTTATTGACAAATACCTCAAAAAATATTGACAAATAAATCTTTATTGTAGAATGACAAAGTATACTCTGGTTCTACAGAATGACAAATAAATCTTTATTATAGCTTACAAATATGAGATTGCATAGTAGCTTGGGAACCCTCTGAATAAAAATAAACTATTTTAAAGAGTTGTAGAATACAAATTTATGAATAAACAACTCAATTTTACTTCTATTAATAGCAGTTTAAAAAAATTAAAATAGTATAAAAACTGTGAATTGCTACATGCTTCAACACTAAACTTATGGTGTAAAATGAAGATAACTATCAAAACTCTTACTCATTGCTAATGTATTGCCCTAGTTTATTAAAACTAAATAGCTTTTAAATAGAAACTAATTGTAGATGGTTATCATGCCAATGGTTTATATGTTTTAAATGATGTGTATACAACCACTTCCCCTAACGAGACTACTTACAAGTATCAATGGATAAAAAAGAATCTATAACATGTAAAGTGTTGTGCTCAATACTAAATTTTTTGTTATTCTAATCTTAGAAGTTAGGAGAAATTAGGCCCCCACATTAATGGCTAGCAGTCTTGGAAATTGAGTTTATTGCATTATATTAGCTTCCATACAATGACCCTAGAATGTGTTGCTTGCAATTTCAATCTAGTGAACTAGGGATCAAAGGTGTAAACTCACCATAGAGATAAAAGGAGCCCCAGAGAAAATAAGTTGTTGGTATGTAAAATCATTCATAGTCAGGCTCCTCTTGTTAAGGCAATGATCAACATTCCTCATCTCAAAATAAAATAGAGAGCATCGATTCTGAAGGGAATTTTTTGTTTCAATTTATCAAATGTCATTTTAAGATGTGCTTTGTGATTTCCAAATATTTGATAAGGAATCTATATGATGGATGAAATTTAGCTTACTAAAATTTGTTTGACCTAAGCATAAATCCTTCTCGACTTCCATGTAAAGATGTATGTTAATTACTAAGCAATTGATTTGATATGATTCCTCTACCACTAATATTACCTGATACACAGAGACACGCTAGAATCCAAATATCTAGATCTGCAATCTATGCTAAATAATGACGATTCTGATAACTAGTTGTATAGCCAAATTTGGCATTACCTTTATATTTTGGAATTCAATTGAAGTTTTATTTTCAAGATTGGACTTCACTATTTCCTAAAGATGTAGCAATATTGAAGTTTTGAGATAGAATACAATGTGCTTCAAAAGTTTA
Organism: Cupressus sempervirens; assembly: GCA_028749045.1. Lineage (NCBI taxonomy): Eukaryota > Viridiplantae > Streptophyta > Pinopsida > Cupressales > Cupressaceae > Cupressus > Cupressus sempervirens. The sequence continues at coordinate 270,172,094 of CM053784.1, read as the reverse complement.
CAAATGTACAACTATAAAATATAGGGGTTTGAAGTCTATAGAATAGTAGATTAGATATTTAGAATGTGCTCTATAATTCTAATATAACTACAATGTAAATGTAAATTGAATGAAAAAAACATAATTCTTCCCAAATAAATTAGAGAAGGATAACTTATCAACAAAATCAAACTGTTGAATAGAAAATATCTACACAAAAAAAATCCAGCAGTGTATCTACAAAAATCTTATTGCTATAATCTGACAAATTTAAACCTAGAATATACTGACTACAATTGCATTCAAAATAGTGAAATGTTTCAACAGATCCTTGGTCTTTTGGTGAAGTTGAAAGTTGAAATCATCCATAACGTAAAAAAGAAAATAATAAGTGATTTCGTTCTTATGATAAGTTTGAAGTACTCACAATTATTTTACTTATCTCTAAAATCATTTATTTTCTGGAGATCTCCCTATGCAAATGATCTCATGTGGAATGTGGGGATGCCAGCTGGTGGCCCTAAAATTATATGGCATTAGATATTATAGGGCTCATATGATCAGCATTAAACATTAAACGATTAAGCAATAAATGATTGAGCAAAGCCATTGGATTAAACTAAAATGTTTGTGTTTGTAATGAAGAAAGGAAACATGCACCCACATGCTTGGACTTATTATGTACCAAAAAATGCTTTGGTAACTGAGTACTACCAAATGTAATACAAAGGTGACATTACAAGTTGTGTGTGTTAACAACTTAAATCAACTTTATTGAATTTGAAACATATAACCAATAGATACAACAACCATGCACAATAACACAAGATTTCTTAACTAGTGAAACCCTTGATTAGAGGGAAAACCTCGGTGGGAATGATACCCATAATATTATGTAAACATATCAAAGTTTCTTGTTAAAGGGTAAGAATCTATTAGGGGAAAATTACATACAATTAACACATGTAGTCCCTGTTAGGAGACTTTTGAATCACTGTTAGAAGATTTCAACCATGTTAGGAGCTGATACGAAGTTAATTGAACCCATTGTCCAAATTCTTTCAGAATTGTCTTCACAAAAAAATTATTAGGATAACATATTCAAGGGTAAACTAGCCAAAACAATATCTTCTTTACATCATCAACATCATGAACATATTTCTCTACTCTGATCTCATCAAATTTGCATCCACAATTTGCATAACCATCACAATATAAAAAATGACACTTACAACCAAGGAGAACATATTTCCTTTATACCAAGTCCTAATCAACTAATTGAGTCAATCTTGAGGCTTCCCTAACATTCAATGAATAATATAAGACCTCAATGAGATGTAAAATTACACATTATGTTACAATTACTCATCCAAAACAAATTCTAATACACAACTAACTTGATAGTGAACATATGACATGTTACACTTCAACGATCATCACAAATATTATCACTATCATTTGCTACCTCAAACACATCAACATGAACATGTATTCAACCAAAATATAAGACCCCATAACAAGCTTCTACCTTTCTTAAGAAAAACAATTCCATTACCAGTGCAATGTTCTCTGTAGAACTGTTGTGTGATCCATCTTCAACAAAATTGCCATAAATCACTCAAACCTTCAAATTACATTATGAAAACATAGATGCATCATCAAGACATATCCAAAAACATGATTCTAAGCCCATAACAGATAACTCTACAACCTTTGACCTCACTAACCAAATCTCTAATTGTTCCAACCATAAAGCATATATGTTGATGTCAATGACAAGCCAAGTCATGAATGCACTAGATAAGCACTCAATCATCTCTCTAAACATATTAACAAAATATTGCTAAGGAATTCCATTAACATTCATGCTATTAGAGAAACCTTGAGCTTTTCAATTCTTCCACTTTGTCTCTCCTCCTCAATAACCCATCATTTTTAAAGGTTACTCACACACATGGACCATTTGTGGCCACTTATGTTTCTCTTATGGTTCTAATGTGGCTTCCACTTAGGATCCACCTTATCGATCCTAGTGCATTATATCCCTTCATTCTATTTTGAATCCCAACCACCAATTTTCCTCCATTTCATATAAATAGGAGCCTCTCCTCAAGCATTTCATCTGTCACTTATATGTTCATTTAGCTCTATAATTCTCTTAGCTTTCATAGTATTATCATGTTATTCTAATTTTAGATCATATATAAATCTTGGTGTTTTCATCTTAACATATTATCTTGCATCAACTATCATCTTGGTCTTGTTAGTTTATATCATTGTTGCATCATTTCAATTTTGTCATCTTTCATCTTAGTTCAACATCTACATTGCATTAGTTTCATCACCCATTCTCAATTTAGTTGCATATTATAGATTCACTTGATATTGAGCAAGCTTATCAACATCTTGAGGAATCCTTTGTTGTGTTAGGAAAGAATATCCACATTCTCCCATCAATGATAAAATCAATGGAATGAGGTTGCTTCTATTCTACCTCAATCAAAAGGTTTGTGATTATATTTTTTAGTTAAGTATGTTATAAATTAACTTGTTTGCCTTGTTTGCACTTGAATTATAGATTAGATTTTCATATATACATTAGGAACACCATAAATGTTCACCAATCATTTTAACTATTAGATTTCAAGTAATAGAACTTCTTGATAGAAATGTTAAATGCATTGTTTAATTGGTCAAAAGGGAAATGACATGCCATGGTAATATATTACTATAATCTCCCTTTTGTTTGATACACTCAAGTTAAAGAATATCATTAATACTTAGAAATGTCAACATTTTAAACATCTATTCAAACTCTCTTGGCTAGTTAGGTGATTGGATGATGCCCATTCATCTATTTTTTAGATGTTAGGAGTGAACAAAGGATTTTCCCTTTCACATGCCACGATTTTCTTCCATTACACTTACAATTGTATAAAATGTTACTAATATTTATTCAAAAGGGGTTGTTTTTCTTCTAGTTCTTGATAGAGCCTTATGTAATATTTACATTTCTACTTTTGTATCTTGCCACGATGCTGAATAGATTGAAGATGATGTGCTGAACAAGGAAAAGGAGAAAAAAAATGACAAAGTTATCACAGAGATATACCCTTACTATTTCGGAGGTTGCGTTGAAGCTTTCAAACCCCTGTTTGCACTGAAGCAGTAAAATGCTCTTGGCACGTAATCCTCAAACCCTTTCTGACAAGGTTGTATGAGTTTTGTTAAGTGCTGAAAAGTTTTATTGGGACATTTGGACCTTAGTTAACTGATAAACCCACCCCACTAGTTATTCTAAAGTATTCTGACAATTGGTATCAGAGCATTGGTTTCTTGTGAGGAATAGTTTGAAGGTACTATAAGATAAAGATCAAAATACCCAAAAGAGAGGTACCCAAGCTTAAGAAGGAGAACTTTCTTGCATACAAAATTTTGATGAAGCTACATCTAGGAGGACTTAGAGACTATGCACAATCTACCATTTTTGTTGAGCAAATTGACCCTGCTAGAGCCCCTACTATTGAAGATCTAAAAAAGAAGAAAGAGCACAATCAGACAATGTTGGAGATTGCATCTACCCTAAGCTACACTAAGTTTGATGACATCAAAGAATGTGATTCTACTAAGAAGATGTAGGATTCCATAGAAAAGATCTATAGATGAGACAAAAATATGCTGAGATCCAAATCTAAAAGTCTCAGAGGTAAGTTTTATGATATGAGAATACTGATCAATACTGTGCCAGAGTAAAAGAAGTTGTAAATTCTATTAGAGGAGAAATTGGTAAGATTGAAGATGAGACTATGATAAGAAAAGTATTGTGAAAAATATTGACTATCTATGCTATTAGAATCTTACCCATACAAGAACTAAAATGCAGACCTGGTAATGATATGACACTTGAAGGATTGATTGGTAGATTCACTACCTTTGAACTCTCTAATTTTGATAATTCCAAAATTGAAAATGTTGAATCTAATTTCAAAGCTAAAATGTGATTGAAAGAACCTACGAAAAAGAAAAAGAAAAAGATCAAACATGTTTCTAGTGACAGTGATGTTAGGAATAAGGTGCCTCAACCTTGGATAATTCCTATTCTTATTATTTGTTTTGTAAAATGTATTTCTTGCAAATAATGTTGATGTGTCGGCATCTTGAATTGTGTATAAGGAGATCATGACTAAAACGGTTATGATGAATTCCTATGACACGTAAGAGCTATGTTAGGAAGATTCAATGATAGGTGAAGACATGTGGCAACTAATAAATTTGAGTACCGTACACTCTACCCCAATAGTGGGGTTCGGGGCATCGGCTCAAAATTTTTTTTGGGGTTCCTATTTTCTCAGAGAATGGTAAAACCCTAATACAGTTTACCTTTGGGAGTAGCCCTAAAGTGAAGTGCATGTTATAAACATTTTTAGGGTTGTGAAGAGAAGAGATGCGAGAAAGTGTATTGTTGGTACTGTGAGTTGCTACTGGAGTCTTCTGTTGTTGCTGTTGAACTTACATTGCAAGTGTATTGTAACCTTGTGTTGAAGATAATACATTGTGCAGGTTCTGGAGGAGTGGGGTTGTTTTATCGAAAGGTTTTTCCCCACCGAAAAATCTTTGTGTTATGTGTTTCTTTCTCTATCTATTTTATTTATGCTTGCTTGGCTAAAATATTGTTGTTTACATGATATTGAATTTGTAAGTGAAAAATATTTTAATAGGATTTGCACCATACTCCTCTTAAGAGATTAGAATAGGAAGCTATTTTTGCACTTGAGTTTCCTTACAAGTGATACATATGAAGATGATGTTGAAGAGCTTGAAGCATTGCTAGCTAGGAGATTTCATAGATGCAAAGGAAAATAAAAAGGTAAGCTACCTATTATATGTTTCAATCCTAATGAAGTTGGTCATATTGCTGCAAGGTGTACTGAGAAGAAGAATAATAGAAGTGGAGAAAAATTTAGAGGTAAAAGAGATGAGAACAATAAATATTACAAAGATAAAGGAAAGAAAGCCTACTACATTGTTGAAGAGGAATCCAATGAAGAAGATGATGATCATGATGATGAAGTTGTCTATGTTGCAATGAAGGATGATTCTGATGAGGATGAGGCAACTACATTGGTGTCCTATGTGAAAAAGAGTGACAAATGGATTATTGATAGTGGCTATTCTAATCCCATGACTAGAGATAAAAGTAAGTTCAATTCCTTTGTGCATTATGATGGAAATAGTGTTAGGTTTGGAAATGATGCACCGTGTCTGATAAAAGGAAAAGGATCAATTAAATTGACATATAAGATCATATGTGACAATGATTATTATGTAGAAGGACTTAACTATAATCTATTAAGTGTGTCACAACTAAATAGTGTTGGATTTAAGGTTGAATTTGGAAGTAGAAAAAGCTAAAATCTATGATGCTGATGGAGAACTAAATGGAAATGGTGATCAAACTAGAGGTAATCTATTCTACCTTGATATGAATGATGCTACTTGTCTAGTTGTATAATTTGATGATGTGTGGCTATGGCACAAAAGACTATGTCATGTAAATTTTTATAATTTGGTCAATATCAATAAGATGAAGAGAGTCAAAGGTTCACCAAAATTGAAGAAACTAGATAATGTAATATGTAAAGAATGTCAGTTAGGGAAGATGCAAAATTCTAGTTTCAAAAGTAAGACTCATTCTTCAAAAGAAATTGGTGAATTAGTTCATACTAATTTATGTGGAAAAATTAATGTGAAAAGCTACAAAGGTGACAAGTACATTATCCTATTTTTTGATGATTATTGTAGGATGATGATAGTTATATTTTTGAAGAAAAAATTTGATGCATTTTAAATGTTTAAGTGGTACTTGGCTAGAGTTGAAAAGGAAACTGACAAGAGCTTGAAATGTCTAAAATCTGATAGAGGTGGTTAATTTATATCAAATGAGTTTGAGATGTTTTGTAATGATAGAGGAATCAAGAGACAAACTTCTACACCTAGAACCCCTCCACAAGATGGGATTGCTGAAACGATGAATAGATCTATGATGGATTGTGCTAGAACACTCATGATGGAGAAAAATGTTGCTTTAAAATACTAGAGAGAACCTGTTAGTACAATTGTCTATACCCTAAATAGAGTACAAGTCAAGAAAGGTACAAATTTCACACCTTTTGAACTTTGGTATGGATACTCACCCAATGTAAAATATTTTAAGGTATTTGGAAGTAAGTGCTACATTCTTAAGGACAATAGGAATGGAAAATTTGATGCTAAAAGTGAAGAAGGTGTATTCCTAGGCTATTCCACAGGAAGAAAAGCTTATAAGTGTTTAAATAATAATAATAACAAAATTGTGGAAAGTGAAAATGTGAAGTTTGATGAATATATAGAGGTACATGAAGCTAAACCTAAAAAATAACTTGAAGACTACAAATATTTTGTGTATTTCTATGATGGCATGAGCAATGATGAAGATGCGAACCAAGTTATGAATCAAAAACAACAAGAGTTAGTGATTGTTGAGTCACACATAATGAATGTTGAGTTGCATTCAAGAACCAAGTTGCATTTATGTGTTGAGTTGCAATAAAAAGTCAAGGTACATTCTGATAATGAGATTAGTGCATATAAAAGAAATGTTGAATTACCTAATAGAGAAGCACATAGTGATTTTAAAGTTGAAAGATCCATTGAAGAAAATAGAGCAAAACCAAGATGTCAGAAGACATCACCTTGCTACACAAATTATTGGAGATAAAGAGGACAAACCTATGACAAGGAACAAGTTGAGAAGTGATACATGTTTTCTAAGCATTCATGAGACAAAGTCAGTAAATGATGCATTGGAAAATGATGACTAGAGTCAAGCCACAAGAGAGGAGATTGATCAAATAGAGAAGAACAACAATTGGTCACTTGCATACAGACTAGAGAATAAGAATGTTATTGGAACCAAGTGGGTATATAGAAATAAACTTAATGAGAATTGTGAAGTCATAAGAAATAAAGCAAGATTATTTTGAAAGGGGTATGCTCAAGAAGAAGGAATTGACTATGGAGAAACATTTGCCCCAGTTGCAAGACTAGAAGTAGCAAGAACTTTGCTTTCTTACTCTGTATACAAAGGTTTCAAATTTTATTGGATGGATGTGAAATAAGAGGCTTACATTGAGCAACCTAAAGGATTTTTTGATGCAAACAACAAGAACATGGTATGTAGACTACACAAAGCCTTATATGGTTTGAAGAAACCTCCTAGAGCATGGTATGAGAGACTTCATAATTATCTTGTGAAGATTGGGTTTGAGAGAAATGATGATAGCAGTAATCTATACTTGAAGACTAAAGATGGTAAAGGTATTTTACTAGCTGAAATTTTTGTTGATGATATCATATTTGAAGGAAAAAATGCATTGTGTAAGACATTTGCTGATGAGATGATGAAAGAATTTGAGATGTCCATGTTTGGAGAGATTAAATTCTTTGTTGGCCTGCAAGTTTATTAAATGAAGTATGATATTTACATTACTTAGTCCAAGTATGTGAAAAAAATATTGATTTTTTTTGGTATGAAGGATTCAAAACTAGTTAGCACACTTATGGTCACAAAACATAAACTATTAAAGGTTGATGATTTTGTTGAAGTGAACCAAATTTTGTACAAGTCTATGATTGGAAAATTGCAATATCTAGTTCATAGAAGACCTAACATTGCATTAGCTATTGGGATTATTGCAAGATTTTGTACAAATCCTAAGGAGAATCATTTAATGGCAATTAAAAGGATTATGAGATATCTGAAAGGAACAGAGGAATTTGGTCTATACCACAAGAAAAATGATAAGTTTTAATTAAGAGCCTATACAAATGCTGATTGGGCTAGAAATGTTGATGGCAGAAAGAATACAAGTGGTGGAGCATTTTTCTTGGGAAAGAGACTAGTTTCATGGACTAGTAAAAAACAAAACTATATATCACAATCTATTGGTGAAGCTTAATATATTGCTACTACAATGAATTGTACAAATATTGTATGGATAAAACAACTACTCAAAGGCATGAAGGAGGAAATTACTGAACCTAAGATACTCTATTGTGATAACACAAGTGCTATAAATATATCTAAGAATCTTGTGATGCATAAAAAGACAAAGCATATTGCAATCAAGTATCATTACTTGAGAGAGCTGGTTCAAGACATAAAAGTGAAGATGGAATATGTGAATACTAGACAATAGATAGCTAAAATATTCACAAAATCCTTACCTAAGGATGCTCATGAGTATATAAGAGGTAAAATAGGGGTGATACCCCTATCTAAAGCTATTTAAGAAGCATGAGAAGTGCCTTGCATCAACTGAGTTGAATATCATATTTTACAAATTGATGTAGTAGATATTTTTTTATGATCTACCTAAAGTAATCAAGAAGCTGGAACAAAAGATCAGTCACAAGCAAGGTGATAGAGGAAGAACTTGAACTATTAACATATGTATGTTGAGATGACACATCTTTGGCATTGTTCTCAAAGAGGGAGAAATACCTAAGAGGAAGAGAATGCTTGAATATCCAACAAAGACAAATAAGAGGGAGAAATTCAAAGAAAGAAAATTTACCTTGAAAGAGGGAGAGTTACCTTAGAGGGAGAAATAACATGAAGAGAATAAAGGAAGAGAAATATTCTACAAAGTCAGAGATATATTTAGAGAAATCAGAGACTAGATAGTGAAGGAGAGATTAGAGAAACATTATGAGGGAGATACGATAAAGCTCACATTACCCTACACAGAGGCAGGACACATATAGATAGAGGGAGAGATTGTAATACATTGTATTTATTTGCTTTTTGGTATTGTTGTTGGTATTGGTTTTCCATCAATCCCAAAGAGGGAGATTATTGAAAACAAGACTTTTTGTATGGAATTTGGAACAATTGTTATATTATCAATGATGTCAAACCTACTACTTGCTTGTGAGACAATTGCTTGTTTGGCCTGAATGTTATCATTTGTTTGATTGATGAAGATGATTTGATGAGATGAGATAACAAGAGCACCTAGAGGAATGGTTGTGTTATTTTTTGTATAAAAGGAGCACTAAGACCAAGTAAGACATGGATGATATGTTTTAGATTACAGTAAAAATAGGTTTTGAAGGGGACTCGAAACCCTTAACAGAAAAGTGAAAGAAAAACCATGAAGCACTACTAGGTTTTACAAGGACCTAAAACCTATAGTTTAATAGTTACAAAATTAGGTTTTATAGGGACTTGAAACCACAAAAAAGACCATAAAACAAAACCAAGTTTTACAAGGACCTGGAGCCTAGTTTTTACAACAAACAAAAACTAGTTAAAAAAACCAAGACCAACGACCAATTACCAAGACCACTAAAAAAATAGAGACCAGATACTAGGGACACTACTAGCTACTATTGTAGCTCTTTGATCATTTTTACCACCTCTTTTCCTACCTTCGTAGTGCTTTGGATGGTATTAGCAACAGATCCCCCAGTTAACTCAATTTCCTTTTTCCTTGAGCTCTGTCTAGCTCTTTTACTTGGTCCACTTGGAGACATGATTTCTTCATTAGTTCTCTTCCCTAAGGTTGCAGCTACTGCAAAAATACTGGAAGTAACCTACTCCATCTTATTACCACTCTCTTTGATCAATAAACAAAGTTTGTGTTCATATTCCTTTAGTTTATCTGGTATATTACCCACCTAAACTTCCATCTAAGTGATCTTTGCATGGTCAATTCCTAGTCCTTTTGCATCTTTCCTACTTTTCTTTTCAAATTCATTAATTCATTATACATCCAAGAGTCAGGTTGAAGAGAGGTATCAACTTTAAGCTTTGTAGTATGCAAGAAAGAAAGCATAGTATCCCTACTAGTAGAATCATTTTTCTCCTTCCCCATTTCTTCCTTACCAGTAGACTCATCCTTCTCTTTCCTTGCATCTTTCTTCAAATTCACAACATCCTTCTTACTAAGGTCCTCCTTTTCCTTCACCATTACTTCTTTTTCATCCCTCACTCCCTGGGAATGCTCACTCTGATTAATTTCCTCTTCACCAACATTACCTGACCCTATATTTTTATCATTGCTTTCATCCGCCTCATCCTGACCTGTCTCACCCTTACTACCCAGGTAGCCCTCCAAATTGGAACTAAAATCTCCCACATCCATATTCTCCTCCTCCTCAATATTTTTCTCATCATTATTATTTGAGTTATCAGACTCAGTAATCTCTTCCACATTTTTTGAGGGGTTTCTTGCTTTAGACTCTTCCTTTTCCCACTAACCCCTTCCTCACCCTTACTCTTCCTAGAGTAGGTTTCACTAATAGAGCCCTTCTTTTTCTCAAAGGGAGGGGAAGACACAATAGTCTTGTTTTTATAGTAATCCTCAATTAGTAAAATTAACCCTTCATGTAATATCAGACAAGACTCTTTCTTCCTTTGTGCTTGCAAACTTTGGAGTAAAGAAAATCTTAGATAAAAAATAAATGAGAGCCTATCCTTGTGCCTAAAGTGATTTAGGAACATAAAATTAAATTTATCAACACACTTAGCTCTACCATCTAAAATAAAATACTCACAGATGCAAGAGAGCACATCTTGCCAGATAACCTTAATTTGACCCAGTTCATAAAAGTCACCATTCTTCTTTAGATTCTTTTCCTCCTCATCTGTTTTTGAAAATTTCTTAAATGCAACATTTGAAATACTTGTTTCCTTACTAAACTTTATGCCTTCCTTAGGAAAACCCATCACCTTAGCTATGAAATCTTCAATCAAATGCATCGTCACCCCATGCAAGGAAACCCTACCTTCAATCCATTATTTGAAGAATGCCTTAGTAACATGCAGTTTACATCCATGAAGGTGCTCTAGATAAGTGGTGACATTACCCTTCTAAAGAATTTTCCAAACAGAGGCTTTGGCCTTCCATGCTTTACAATTTTTTGGCTCCTATTTTCTTGGTTCTCCGCCCATTTCCAAAGACTTTGATCTACTGTAAAAAGCCAAAGTCGAATGGACATGAATAAATAATAATTTAATCAAAGGAAAGGTATTCATTAAAACAACTAAGGTGATAATTAAAACATATATGTGCAAAGCTAGGATAAAAATCACATTAATGTACTTCCTCGGGGAAAGAACACTAATATCTGTAACCCAACTTCCATATATCATTAAATTGCTAATCTTAGCAAATCTTTCCCTCTGTTGTGTGAGTTGTATCATAATTAATAAGGGATTTCAAATCCAAATTCCTATTTAAGTCATCATACCATGTGATCTGATACCCCCATTGGATAGCCTAGTTGGCAATCTAGTCAGCCATAACACTACCTTTGCGGAAAGAATGAGATATAATTACTTTTTCAAATTTATTCATTAAAGATTTAGTTTCCATTACACTAGCTTCGATTGACCAAGTAATCAAATTTTTACCATTAATAATATTGAAAATGTTTGAGGAATCTCCTTCCATCCAAAGGTATCGAAAACTAGTTTCCACTGCTAACCTCATTATATATAGAGCTGCAATACCCTTAACTTTATGATTATTAGAAATACCAATAGGTATAGAAATAACATCTATTATATTACCTGTATGATCTCTCAAAACTCCTCCACAACCCTCTTTTCCCAAGTTTCCCTTAGTAGCACTATCAAAATTCACTTTAAGCCATCCAATAGGGGGAGCCTTCCATCTAGTCTTCAATCTTGGGTCTTCTTTCTTCATATTAGAACCTTTGGAAAACATTGGATTGTCAATTTGAAAATCTTTATAACATTTTCTTTGAGACTTAAAATTTTCCTTTATTGCCCTAAAAATATTTTGGCCAAGCACCCACCCTAGCATTTCTTTATTTCTAAAGATTCTATTATTTCTTTATTTCCAGATACCCCACTAGTGATGGGGATGAGTAATCTTCCATAGAAAATCAACATCAGTATCCTTAGATGGAAAGCTCCAACTTTTAAAATAAAGTTCTACATTATTTTGATGAACCCAAGTAATATTCTAGTAGTTGAGAATAGAGGTCCATACTTGTTGACTGTAAGCACAGTTTCAAAACAAAGGATCTCTATCTTTAGAACCTTCTTTACATAGAACACACCTATTAACCACATTAATGCCTCTTTTTTTCAAATTATCTTGAGTAACAATTTTTTTTTGAAGCAAGATCCAATAAAAGATATTTATATTTGGTATAAGACCCTTTATCCAAGCTTTTGTCCATAAAGGTTGGTTACCTTTCTCCTTAGATTTAAAAATAGAGGAAACTTTGAACTAACCACTAGGATTAAAACTCCATATCATCTTATCCTCTTGATAGGGATACAAAGAAAAGGCATTCAACATAATTTGGATGTTATAAAAAATTGGTCAACATCGACAATGTTAACCCAACTGTTATTATGCCAATAATGTCCCATAAAAGTCCCATACAATTGTTTACATCTATCAACTCGGGTCCTATCCTCAAAGTCCTCAATTAGGGGATGATTCATTATCCAAGTATCTTCCCAAAATCTGACCTTCTACCCATTTCCAATTTTCCATGAACAACCTTTGCTTAAGGTATTCTTAGTTCCCTATACAGCTCCCCAAATAGCAGAAGGGGAGAGAACATTAGGAGATGATAGAAAATTAGATAATGAATTAGCATTAAAAAGATACTTATGTTTCAATATAGTACTCCATTCCTTATCATCATGATAAACTCTCCATCCTTGTTTGGCCAAAAGAGCTCTATTCATATTGTATATTGACCTAATTCCTAATCCGCCTTACCTGATAGGCTTACAAATTTGATCCCAGGCTATCAGATCCATTCTCTTCCTTTCCTCAGTTCTAGAACAAAGAAAATTTCTTTGAATTTTATCAATAGTATCTACAAATTTCATTGGTATTTTGAAAAGACTCAAAGCATAAGTAGGGATGCTTTGGAGACAAGCTTTAAGGAGGATAATTTTACCAGCTTGACTCAAAAGGTTACCCTTCTAGCCCACCAATTTCTTGTTAAATTTCTTTTTGAGATCTTCCCAAAAAGAGTCTAGAGCTTTAGGTCCCAAAGGGAGACCCAAATAAATACAAGGAAAAGATCCTATTGAACACCCTAGAATTTTGACAATTTTGTTCTGTCTTGGAGCAGGGGTATTAATAAAAAACAAAGAGCTCTTGTTCCAATTTATCAACTGACCTGAAGTAGAAGAGTACAAACTAAGGGTATTCTTGAGATTTCTAGCTTCCCTGACTTTAGCTTTACCAATGAAAATAGTGTCATCAACAAATTGACCATGAGAACAAGTAAGCGGTTGAGAAGAAGGCTGCAAACCTTTAATATCCCCTTGCAAAACTAGTTTCCCAATATATCTCCCCAAGTAATCGGCCATAATAATAAAAATAATATGGGATAAAGGATCTCCCTACCTCAATCCTCTTGAGGGACTAAAAAATTCAGTAGAGCATACATTCACCTAGACATCTATACAAGTAGTAGAGATCAACTAAGAAATAACTCTTACAATCTTATGATTAAACCCAAAGGCCTGTAAAATCTTAACAAGAAAAGCCCATTCAACTCTTTCATAGGCTTTTGAAATATCAACTTTCATGATAAAACCTTGACTGTTAGAGCATGATAAAGAATGAATATTCTCATGAGTAGCAATAAAAAAATTAAGAATTTTCCTACTTGGGATAAAACCATTTTGTCAAGTAGCAATAAGAGATGGAAGCACCAAAAAAAAACTTGATGTGAGGACTTTTGAAATAATCTTATAAAAGGAATTACAGAGACTAATTGGCCCAAACTGGTCTGGAGAATCAGCCCCAATCTTTTTAGGAATAAGACATAGGAAGGTAGAATTGATTTCCTTAAGCATTCTTTTTGCCCCAAAGAATTCCTTAATAGCATCACAAACATCTCTTCCAACCAATTTCCATGCCTTCTAGAAGAAGAACATGTGTTAACCATCTGGTCCTAGAGATTTATCCCCTCCTAAGGAATATATAGCTTTTAAGATCTTTTCTTCCTTAGGAATGGAACCTAACAATTTATTTTGTTCCTTAGTAATTAGAGAAGGAATCACCTTTAAAAGTTTAGCCCGGTGAGCAAAATCATTTATGGATCAGCTGTCATTAAAGAAGAAGAAAAAGGAAACCATCTCTTCCAAAATATCCTTTTCCTCAGTAATCTTCAAATCACCCTTTTTAAGATATGAGATACGAGTTTTAGCTCTATGCTTCAAAGTAGAAAGATGGAAAAACCTAGTATTCTTATCTCCTTCATTCAACTAGATCGATTTGGATCTTTGCCTCAAATAGATTTCCTCTTTAGTAACAATGTCATGATATTCTACCAATTTTTCATTCTCTTCTCTTACAAGGTTAGAAGTATATCCTTCCTTCTGTATCTTGTCTTTAATATTTTGGAGATCTTCCTTAATACTTGCTTTACTCTCAAAAATATTACCAAAACATCTTTTATTCCATATTTAAACCTCCTTTTTAAAATTTCTTAATTTTGAGGCCACTCTAAAAAGAGTAGTTCCTTCAACATCTATATTCCACCATTCATTCAATTTACTTTCAAACTATGGATGTTGCATCCACATTTTTTTAGACCTAAAAGGAATTTTTTTTTGAAATTTATCTTATTAGCAAAAAAAATTCAAAGGAAAATGATCTAACCCAATTTTTTGAAATGCCTCTAGTTTGCAAACAAAATCTTTTGTCCAATCAGGAGAAATAAGAACTCTATCCAAACGAGCCTAAATGCAATCATTACCTAGCCTCTTATTACTCTAGGTAAACTCAATTCCATGAATATCTAGGTTCATTAAACTCTCCTTATTAATGAAGTCCATGAGATCCAATCTCTCATTCAACTGGATCACATTACCTCCCTTTATTTCATGGTCATAAAGAGGAATATTAAAGTTCTCCATGAAGATCCATTGAACAAAGTAATCTTTACTCTTTATATGAGAAAGAGTGTCCCATACCTTTTTCCTAGGATTCTTTATATTTGGAGCATACATATTAACAATATACCAATCATTATTCTGATCAATGCCAGTAATTTTAACCACCATGAAATGTTTACTAGCATTCAAAATAGTTCCTGAGTAGTAGGATTTCTTCTATAACATCAAAATTGCCCTTGAAGCTCCTTCTGAACTACTTTCTTTTAAACAATAATCTTTAAAAGATTTAATTTGTTCAACTCTCTCCTTTTCCATCTTTGTTTCTTATAGCAATAGAAAATCTAGTTCATGCTCTCTAACCAAATTCCTAACAATGTCAAGTTTATGACTACTATTCAAATCCATAATTTATTCCAAGTAATAATTTTCATGTCTATTTTTTAAGGGTAAAATCCAGAATAGTTGCCTGTCTTTCATGAACAATATTTTGCATACTTTCCATTTCTCTAGTTCTCCTAGAAGATTTCCTTCCAGGTTTCTCTGGAGTTCCAACATTTGGTTTCACCTTGGCTTGCTGCTCCAATTTACTACTAAGAGTCTCCACTCCTTTAGGAACTATATTACTCTTCTTTTCTATCTTTTTCCTTTGACTCAGTTTATGTTTGAAACCCTTACCTTCCTCCTTTATCTCCTCAAGTTCAAAATCATTCCTAAAGGGAACAATTTCTTTGCACATAGGTGTCTCAAGAGGCTTAGGAGTAACATTCTAATTTTCAATCAACTAGAATTCTAGGATTTTTCTAGCACCATCAATTTACTAGTATCCAATAGAATTTACCCCTCCTCTAATTTGTCCATCTCAACTAGATCTTCCCAGTTTGTATCAGTCTTTTGATAAATAACTAACTACTTTGTCATATCCACCATATTCATTGTATTTTTCTTTGGTGAAGTAGAGTCAAGCATCACCCCAACCCCCTAATTTTCATTTCTCAAGTTTTCCTTCAAGGACAAATTTGACATTCTTCAATTCTGAGTTCAAGTTATCCTTCACATCTTTCGCATGAGTAACTTTAGGTTTCCAAACTTTCTTCTAGAGTTTAATTTCTTTCTTTTTATCTTCCTTTTCAGTCTTAGGATTGTTCTTACCTTTATTAGGATAGTTTTTCACCTAATGACCCTATTTTTTATAGGAAAAATAGGTATTTGGAAGATCTTCATAAATAATTTCCTGCATTCTTTTCCCCAGTTTTGAAATTAGTTCCACTTTTTCTAGGAGGTGATTCAAGTTTGCCACTCTCACATATAATATGGCACTCTAAAGTTTATATTTTGAAGACATTACATGATCCATAGCAATTAGTTCCCCAAGAAAACCAACAATTCCTTTAAAGATATCTTCATGCCAAAATTCTAAAGGAAGGCTAGGAATTCTAACCCAGATCAGAGTAGTTAAGAAGAAGGCATCAGATAAATCCATATTTGGTTCCCATTTTTTAATTGTGAGAGTACTTTTGCCAAAAAACCATGGACCTCCATAGAGAACCATATTCATATCTTCTTTACAATTAAAAACAAATGAGAAGAATCCATTCTACATAGGGGCTATATCAACTTGACCACAGATAACCCATTTCCATTTAATCATTTTTTTCAAAGTTTTTATATCTAGTCTAGCCCCCACAAATTTTCCCACAAGAGTAAACTCCATAGAAGATATAGAGAAATCAATGATTGGGTCCAGAATAAAAATTTGGAAGTCACCTTTCTCCCAACAAGATTTTGATGTGACTAGAGGGAAGGATGATTTTTCACCAGGTTTCCTACAAACAAGGAAGACCATGTCCTTTGATCACCTAACCCTTTCCATGAACCTTCTATTTTCCTCCTAATATTGACCTCCACATTCTCTAAAGGATTCTTTTCATTCTTGAATACCTAACCAAACACATGATTTGCAATGAAAGAGTCCAAAGAAAGGTCTTGGGCCCCATAATTAGTGGTACTAGCATCTGTAGTTTTTTTAGTACTAGTCAGAATATCCTCGATTCTTCCTTCTGTCTCATCAGCTTTTGCCAAATTTTCCTCAATTTGTCCTTCTATCCCACCAGGATTAGTACCTCCCACAAGATTCTCTCCTACCAATTTCTTGCCTAGCAGGGAGCTAGCCAATTCAAAAACACTTAGAGCGCCAACCATCCTTCTTTGAGATTGTGATTTGTTGGGATCACTAGATCTTCCTAAAATTTGAAATGACATGGATGATATGTTGTATTATTTATCTACTTAAAGTTGAAGTTGATGGATACAATAGCTAAGTCTTGAAGAACAAGGAAAACAAAATGACTCTTCTAAGCTTGACCGAGTGAGTAGTTGGAGCCAAGCGAAGTTAGTTCAAGCCAAGAAAAAATCAGCTAGTGCCAAGAAAAGTGAAGATTTAGTGTATGCCAAGTGAATTTAGTATGTGTTGAGTAGATTCTAGTGAGTGCCAAGTGATAGTAAAAGTTAGTATGTGCTGAGTGAATTTTAATGGATGTCAAGCAACATAGTATATGTCGAGCATCAGAGGTTAGTCTTTTCTAAGTGACAACAATTTAAGTTTAATTGTGGATTTGTTGAATCTAAGCTGACAAAGTTGATATCTTGGATTATGTGAGGCATGTGGAAGATAAGATTGATGAGTTGGAGGAAAAGAATTCAAGATAAATTATTTTGAGGTGAATTCAAACAGGATTGTAGAGGAAGTTTCCAGAAGAAACAAAATGGAAAAGGGGGAAGATTCAATGAATCTGACCTAACCCTAAAATGAATGATTGCTATTGAGTGGAAAAAGACCTAAATTTTATTTATAAGGGGATTAAAGGCTTGAATCAACAATTGGAATGTGCAAGAACCCAAGGAAGACAAGGAGTCTAGGGTGTTACTTCATATGGTGGCCGAATAAGAGAGTCTACAATTGGCATGCAAAGAAAAAATGCTTAAGAGGATGAATGCTTAAATGGTGAATAGGTTGTTAGAGATGAATTGTATGAAGCCAAGTAGAATGGAGGACTAAAATAGAGATTTTTAAACTACAAGTGAGCTGTGATTTTTTTATCATATTAAGTCCAATTGTTAGTTTCTAATCATTGTATCAGTTTAGGATAAATCCTTTGGTTTAAGGTTGACCTAACAATCATTTGTAAATCTTTTAAATGGGTGAAATTATAATGGAATGTTTTAAATTCATCTAACAAGGATCACTCCTAATAGGGTGATTGAAATCGTTTAACTAGGTCATATTTAACAATGTGTATTGTAAACTTTAATAGGGTTAGCACTTCATAAGGAAACCCTTTAGAAGATTGAGAATTAGTAGCATGTTATTGGTGGTTTTTCCCAAATTATGTTTCCACATAAAATCCTTGCATCAAATGTGTGAATGATTTTGTAGTATTTAATGTTTACATTTCTATAAAGTGATTCTGACCTAGGACAATGACTAACTAAGTTGATAGAAATTTTAGATGCATGCAAGATACATGATAAGGATATATATGTATGAGTTTTGTTAAGTGTTGAAAAGTTTTATTGGGACATTTGGGCCTTGGATAATTGATTCACCCATCCCTCTTAGTTATTCTAAAGTATTCCAATAGTCTTAAAGAAGGACCAAAATAGAAATTTGGGGAGAGAAGAGATTTGAAATTTCCCATCCACCATTCTGAAAAATAATTTCATAGGTCATGCAATATATTTCTACTAATTAAACACAAAGTTTCACAAAATAGTCAAAGGATTCTAAAATTAACAAACCCCAATCTTGCAAGGATCAGAAATGTAGGACCTCCATTATCTCTGATCTCAATGACAACATATCTATTGGCACTAATATGTGGGGCTACTACTTGCAAGTCCCTCTTTGAGACTCTGCAATCACATTGAACTCTTTCAAACCCATATTCATCAATTCTCATGAGGGAAATAGGCTACTCTTTCATTAGTCATAGGCCGCTTTCTTTTTCAACACACCATTCATTTTTTACACAAAACTTTCCTTTTCTTATAGGTGTGTTGCATCGCATGAAGGAAGACATGTAGAGGCACAAACAAAATACATGGATGTCTGACAAAAGGCCACAACATGAATTAAGAAAACATTTTGAACTAAACAAAGCAACACAAAGTAATGAATAATTAGAAAAAAGTTGAATTCTCACAAATGTCATCCTTGACAAAGCCTAGTTCATCCTCTATGTAAGTGCTCAACCTTTAGAATTTAGAAAGTAATTATTTGCTGAACCTAATCCCTCATCACACAATTTTTTTGTATTGGTGGAGATTTTAAACTATCACAATCTAAATTAAATGTGATATATTTAAATATAAAATAGATATTTTAATATAAATGCATTAAAAAAATTTCTATTTCAATTAGATTTTTATTTATTTTGATAACAATTTTGATATAGAAATATATTGAAAAATGGACTATTGAACTAGGCTTTGCTCCCAATATATACTCACTTATTATAGCTTTTCATATAGACTTATCCAAATTATATATTTAGACATTATCATGCATTAATTATATTAACTTACTTATTGCATTTGTGCATGCACATATTTGACCTCTTTTATATTCATGCACATATTTTAAACATCCTTGCAACAATAAACTCATCCTTCCCAAATTCAAAATTTCAAAATTCATGTTAAGTTAATCTTAGATGCAGAAAGTATTTAAGAATAGAAAAAATAAACATGCTTATGTTGTAAGAAGAGGGACTAAACATGAAGGTCAATTCATAGAATGTGTTGGTTTGAATTGTCGCATGATAAAATTTCTTTTGTCCAGGTCTAAAAATTAGATTGGAATCCATTAATGGTGAATAGGGTTTCTAGCTAAATCATCCATTTGTTAGCCTTTGAATTTTTTTGTTAAAACCCTATGTCTCATTCCGTTTAAAAATTTTTAGGCACAAAATATTTGAAAAGGGAACTTGGACAAATATTCTATTTTTTTAAAAAAAATTCGCGCCCCTAGGTAGCCTTTTTCCTCATGTTCCTCACCGTTCGATTTGGAAAGATCTATAGTTATCGATATCTTGCTATAAAAAGGTGTGCACTTTTTATGCATAGTGAAGTAGCGAGCACCGAGAATTTTAAAAGAATGGGACCATAAAATGAAGGAATGGTGGTCAGGGATTTGTTTTCTGGCTGACTTTTCAGTCATGTGCACCTTGTAAGTACCGTTAGAATAGGAAAAGGGACCTAGTAGAAGTAGTTGGAAGTCAGCACCAGAATAAAGGTCTTTCTGATGCCTCACTACCTTGTTATTAGAAAAACTAAGCATATTTCCATTAGCGAAGTAGCGAGGTGCTGTGAAATCAAAGACATGGTGGCTTCCAAGTTTCTTGGTAACCATAGTCTATCCAAGTGGCATGACGAGTAATAACTGCTATTGTTAGAAGCAGTTAGTAGGAGTGATGGTGATTTGATGGGTTTTTATTCTCCTAACACTGAGTTTTATTAAAGTCACTAGAGTTTTCTACCTCTCTATCAAAAAAATTTGACATCTTGCCATTAGTGAAGTAGCAAGGCACCAAGAAAAGAACAGTCGGTGGGACCTCAAGCAATGTGGAAGGGTGACTAGGATTAAAAAGTAAGGTCTTTTTGGGTGCCAACAATGCAAAATTTCCTACGTCATCAGTGCCCCAAACCCATGCCCCATTCATAAAGCATATAAGGGATCCTGATCATCAGATCAAACTAGAATCAACAGTCCTCGCTATTGCGCTATGGAAAGTTGCAAGTTGTTTAATCTATGTGACATAGCGAGTATGGGACCCACCACTTTTTAGGGTACTTTATGCAGTTTCTTTACCTTTGATTTGATCTCAGATCAATGGCCATCACTATCTTGCCATGAAGAGTTGCTCGAAGGATATGTATAGCGAGGTAGCGAATGAGGGCCCACCATTGTTCTTCTAAGCAATGCAATAATGTATCATCCACAAGATCAAGATTGAATCAATGGCTATTGATGCTTCGCTATGGCAAGGTGATCGTTCTTTATGCATAGCGAGGTAGCGACCTATTGACATGTGTCCTCAATCACTAATGGGTCTAGACGGTAGTGCCATCAAGGAAGGAGTTGTGTACATGGGTAGTTTTCATTGGATTGCCTAGCCAACTTGTCAAGTGGAATGCCAAGTTGTCTTTCTCTGTATCCCATGATCGTAGGATTTTTAAAGATCAACGGTGCAATTTTAAATGTAGAAGTTGGTGCCACTTTGTGTATTAATTAGACATGAAAGCTTCGCATGTGAGGAAAAATAGAGTACAATATAGAAGATTTTATCAGTTTCACCTTATGTGAACACATATTTTGAGCCTTTCTTGAGCAGAAGCAATTACTGAAGAAGATCGTGCTAAAGTTTGGCACGATTGTGAAGTAGTTTGTTCGCAAAAAAATTGTAGAAATATAGAGGAAAACGAGGATAGAATTCAAGTAAGTAATCCTATTGTAATCTCTATAATTTTTTCAGTTCTATAAAGCATAATCAAAGATGCCTCTGAAGAAGAAGTTTTTAGGTCAAGTAAATTATTTGGATAGAAATGTACATGATGATTTGCTTGAGTTGCTTCTTGATTCTACTATAGAGATAATGCAAGTTAAAAAGTTGACCTCATTAAACCCTAGGTTGAGGATAGCAAATGGATTGTATGATAAGGGTAATTGGGTCTGGGATGCTCAAACCTTGCAAATTGGTTTAAATTTGTTCAAGAAATGGTTTGTAGAAAGGAAACTGTTTGCCCCACATGCCAATATATTGAATTTTGACTTGGGAAAGCTAGTTGTTCCTAGTGTGTTTATAGATTATGATCTCCTTGAGGCCGTGGTGAAGAGCTATGATCAAACCACTAGGGTAGTGAGAAGAGTAGATGGTGAAATTCTAATCACCATCAGTCCAGAAGACATTAGGGAAGTTTTTTGTTTGGGACCTCTCACTAGGTATCATGTGCCCATTAATTTGACAGATTTAGAAAAAGGATATATGTCAAAGAAGGATATAGTTAGACAAGGTGCATTGAAGGCCCACATTAGTAGAATTGGAGCCTTATCAGCAATAACATCATCCTCTAAAGAACCTTTCAGGAAAGCATGCTTCAATGCCATGGAAGTAGAGATATACACGACCTTGTATAGATTTTTTCGAGAGGGTGAAGAAGATTTTATCCCGGTGAGTTTCATGTATATGATTACTCAAATCTCTCTTTTGGTGTGGAAATAATTTTTAATTTTGCTTCTTACCTGGCCGATGAGATTCACAGTGGATTGGTTGGGATTGCTAAGGGCAAGGTGGAGAAGGTTTGGGGCCAATACTCCCTGTTGATGCACATGTTTCTATTTAAGGGGGCTACATACTTTGGTAAAGAAATGATTTTGAACAGAGAACAAGAGGGGGAAGCACTGCCAGTTCAATTGTGGAGTGCAGATATGACTAGGGAGGTAGAGAATGCTATTTTTGTTAGATTTGACAAGTATTTTGCCTCCAAACTAAGGTGTCTCATATTAAGGGACAATCCTAGGATTCCTAAGGAACTAATGCATAATTTGAAGGTTTCACATAATTGGGGAGATATCATCCCATATTCAGTTTCAACTGTTATCATAATTTATGGTTTCAAGGGAACACCCCATGTACTACCTTACTAGGTTCCCTTAAAGGTAGGAGTAGCTGAATTCTTGTGGTAGTTGGGAGGAGTAGAAGAAGCCTTTTTTCACAAAAGGGGACCAGGATCAATTTTTCCCACTTGCATAGTAGCCCACTAGTTTGTAATAACCAAGGAAGGGTGGGTCTTCCTCTACGAATTTTTGGATCAGTATAAGATGGCAATATCTCAACCTCATTTTTGTGATGTAGAGGGTTTCTTTCATTTGGCTCTTAGGCATAGGATCAAGCTTCATCTAGTTGAGCATGAATTTTATTTCCCTAAAGATGTAATAAGGAATGAGTACTCTATGTAGGAGCAAGAAACAAAGAAAGAAAAATGGAGAGTCTATTCAAAAGTTTTGAGTTTCATTAATTGTTTTGACAAAGATTACAACCCTCTTAGTAATGCTGTAACTACTACAGATAAAATAAATAAGCTTATGAGTACATTCCATAAAATAATGGAGGTAATGAATGAGAAGAAGCAAAATTTTATTGATTCTTTTCCAGATAAGGCCAGGGAAATAATGAGAAGATTGGGTTTCACTCCCAATATAGGGGCAGGCCCATTAATTATTCAAAAGAGGTCAAGATATACTATCATTCAGGATCAAAGGCCCATTGTGGATAAAGGAAAATAGATAGTTGAATCTACTAGTGTTGTTTTTGAAGAAAGGCCTCTTGAACCTTCTCCTAAGAGGAGAAAGATAATAAGGGAAGAGAAACCACATGATAAGAGTTACTCACCTTCCCAAACCCCCATGAGAATTGAGGAGGAGCAGCTCACTATTGAGCAAATTGAAAAAATTAGATCACAAGGGGGAGTTTTTGTTACACAAGTAGAGATTGATGAAGGGAACCCCCTAGAGCCTCCTATGCCAAGTTTTGAGTTGACTGTAGTATATTTCAAGGGAAGAGAATTGGATCCTATTTTGGAACAAGAAAGTCAACAATTTTTATCTGATGACAGTTTTGTAAAGTCTAGGGCTTTCCACCAATTTTCTTGGAGGAAAAACATGAGTAATTTTGAGGAAAGATGTAAGAATATGAAAACATAGCATCTAGAAATGAATGAAGCCTCCATTGAAAATCAAATAAAGGAACAAATGATTCAAGACTTCCAAAATATAACCCCTGAAGAAGGGAGATAGATGGTAAAGGCTGCAAATATTTTATTATTGCCCAATTGGGACATCATTGATGCTTTGATTTTCAATTTTGTATCAAATAATTTGGGATTTCAAGATCCAAATAAAAAAGAGTTCTTGGGAACTACATTCAATAATGACCAAGCTGCTCTTGTCATGTGGTCATTAAGAAGAGGATCTAGGGCTATTCCATCATAGCCTGATGATTTAGGACTAACATGGAATATCATTGTGAGGAGAGTTGCTGATGCCTCACATGTACAGGCAACCCACATGAATGTAGATTACTCTCAAATTGCCTTGGCTACTATAGAGAGGGAGGAAGAAGAAATGACTGGTTGCAGAGCAAGTATCAGGCAGTTGTGGATGCCTACAATAAAGAAGTAAAGAGGAGAATTGAGCTTGAGAACAAGCTAATGGGTAGGTCAGCAGCACCAAGAATAACATACCCTCGCCCCCTAGTTGAACCCTTCAAATCCACCCGCCTCATAGAAATACTAGATACAACCCAAAGGCTACAACACTACATTGCTGAAGATTTTGAAGAAAAAAAGAGTAAACTTAGGGCCCTACATGTAGAGTTGGAGGCAAAATATGAAGATAAATTAAGAAAAGCTCTCATGTATTTGGGGGTTAAAGTTGAATGGCCACTAGTTTATGATCAATTAGCTAGGGTGATCAGTATCTGGGATGAAATGAAAGCAAGTGATGAGGCTCTAAAACTCATTGTGAATAAGTGGGTAAGAAGGAGGAAGGAGATGACATTTTTATGTTATTCTGTTATAAAAATCTCCTGTGATCAAATTGAGAAAACTTTTGATATTGTTTCTGATCTTATTGACTTTGAAAATAAGAGAGTTCACTTGCAAAGGATAATAGTTGGCTACTTATATAAGTAAAAGAGCCAAAATTTTAGTCTGTTTCCTCATGCCCTAGATAAGAAGAATAATTTAAAAAACAAAGATGAATGGGCAAAGGAACTGGATGATATATTTTGTTTAAGAATGAATAGAATTATAAATGAAATAGGGCATGCATGGTGGGCCACAAAAACTAAAGAAATAGTGAAAGCCCAAATATTCTTTGATTCTTTGAAACAAAATTTTGTTACTATTGATAATGAGGCTAAGTATGTGCTCAAGAGGCAGAGTGATATTTTGCAATTCAATTGGCCAGATGACACATTGTTTGACAAGTGGATGGTAGAAATAGCTCCTAACAAACAATTTGAGGAAGTAGAAACTGATAGTGATGAGGTACAAGGTGAAGAGATCCAAATCATTGACACTATCACTACACAAAGCCAACAAGGAGAAGAAGACAAGAATGATCAGTCACTTTCAGTTGTAGACCCAGGCCCACAAGACACTGACACAACTAAAGAAGAGGGAAAAGTAGAAGTTACTCCCACTGTACAAGATAAAAATGGTGAAAACTCACAGGTGGAGACTAACTTGCAATTATCAGAAAAAACTTCATTGTTGGCTAGCTTGGTAGTTGCATACAAAGAGGGATCAGAATAGCAGCCAAATCAACAACATTAGAGGATGTAACAAAAGTGGACCCACCAAAAGGAATGTTTGATCTAGACATCTTCTGTTACCCACATTTTTGTCATTTTATGATAGGTGTATGTAATTATCTCTTGTAAAGGACACCTGTCATTTTCTCTTAGCTTGTAGCTTGTTTCATCTCACACTATATAAGTGGGATCCTAGGGCTAGAGAAGAGGTCCAATTTTCTAATGCTTAACTGATATACTTAGTTTGTTTTCAGTCCAATGTTTGGAGCAAGTTTTATGATGTATTATCTCTATTAGTTCTTGAGAATACATTAATATAGAATGATCTCTATGTTTTTCTTAAGGTCATTCTGAGTTTACTACAAATGTATACAATTTTCAAAGAAAATGAATACAAATTATGAGTTGTCCCCATATCAGTTCTTTTTGAATTTTGTCTCCTTTTGATTACTTGATTATCTTGATATTTTATGAGTAAAGGCTTGTGCAATTGAATGCAATCCAGTTAGGTTGTATATTTGTTCACCACTGCTATTAATTCAATGGATTAAGTAAAAGCTTTGATGAATTTGATAAGGTTGCTATAGTAGTAGGGAGAATTTTTTGAATGATGAATTCTGATAAGAATTGCTAATAATATTTGTTGTAAGGCAACAAATTAGATCTATGGATTTGTAGTAGACTCTAAACCCCAATGGATTAGGCACTAGTCAAATTGATTCAGCTGGAAGAGAAATATGTCATAAATGGTTTTCAAATGCAGAATTATAATCAATTTTACTTTTATTTCCTAAAGATCTTCAAAGTTGGTCCATACTTGTTTGCATAGAATGTTTTAGCTTTAGTTAGCCACTATAGCTGAGAACACATGCAAATCTATAGAAGAATTTAGGCCAAATCTATTATATGGGATGTGTTTATCAAATTGTCAAGAATTATGCACGTATTTGAGGATTCAAGATGAGAATCAGAATGAAACTAAAATAATTCTCATACAGTGTTTTTCAGTCTTGAATCATCCCTAGGTATACCCACCCTAGTTTTGCAGAGCCTAAAGAGTAGAAAACCACCCTTGGTTTTGTTGAAGTTGGGTCCAAATGGTTTGCACATATAATTGTTAATATGAATTGGCTAATCCTTGGATTGTGTGAGTGATATCATTTTGGTATTAAGCATTTTGTTGCTTAGTAGTGTTAAAACACCAACAGAATGTAAAATCTATATTAACATTTATAGACTCTTAGAACTTTGGTGCTTGTGCCCCTTGTTAAAAAAATATCTTCAACATTAAAAATAGGATGATAAAATATTACATTTTAAAATACACAATATTAATAAAAAAAGTTAAATTAGCTTATTAAATATGGATAAATATTTATAGATATATTATTGTAAGGAATGAAACTGATGATTAAATTATTTAATAATTTTAATTTTTTTAATCATAATATAAACAACAAGGATATTTCTTTTTCTACATCTTCATTAATTAAAAAATGTATAGCTAACAACTTACATAATTAGTTGTTTAATTTTTTCAAGGATTGAATAAATTATGGATGAGTGGAACCAAACAAAATCAATGAATACTATAGAATTTGAAATAATTTTCTTTCCAAGAAAGTTCAATAATTATGAATTTGGTTGATGACAAAAATTAAGCATATCAACATTTCTCAACGAAAGTTGAAGTAAAGTTGGAGTGTGATAAGAACTAAAAGAATCAACACATTCTTAAAATCAAATTTCACGTTCTACAACATGTATAATTATTAGTATGATACATTTATGATAGTTTTCCTTTAAAACTAGGGAATGTGTGGATTTTATTTTTATATAGTCATTCATAGAGATAAATTGTTGTAGATTACATAATCTAGCCCTACATTTTCATTTCCTCTTTTTCTACTCTTGAATCCCTACATTTTTCAACAAATTCCCATATGATTTACTTTTGATAAGAGACAATTCAGTAATAAAAATTAGCTCCTTTTTTATGCGATTTTGTCAATTTTATGACTAGAAATGGTTGAATGTACGACCATTGTCATCATCGCTTTATTTCATTAGATGGAATAATGACCAATTTTGTCATCATAATTTCAACACACACCCCATTGGAAACAAAGATAAGAGTAATCAAAAGATGTCATCATAATAAAAAAGTTGGTCACAAGAATTATGACAAACACATCATCACAAAAAATGGTGAACTTTGTCAAGAGTTGTCATTGGAATTGGAAAATTTTTATGCTAGAAAAGTTCAATTTATGACGAGGATGCTATATATGTGATCCAATCTTCGTCGATGCGGTCTAGGGTTTGTGTTGAAATTGTGATGAACAAAAGTTTAATTTGAAAAAAGGTTGCCATATAGGTGATGACATTAATGTCAAAATGGTAAAAGGAACATCGAAATTATGATGATAATATTTTGGTTTAAAGCATTTTTTTAAAAATAGTTTTGGCATGCCATAATACCATGTTTCTTAGAGGTAGTATTTGAAACATGGTATAATGCATACATACATATATACATGTACATACATACACACATACATGCATATACATATACATATACATACATGCGCATACATGTACATATGATATATACTTACATACACATACATACATCATGTCATGTGCATGATTCCACAATTTTCATGCATGTATACTAGGCTAATGGCAACTACAATATCCAAGAAAATTACCATATCATTTATGCTTTGAGGGATGCTCATACCCAATACCAAAGCTTTGAATTTTGGCACTAACAGTGAGGATGTTTTCTAAGGTTTTATATTTTCAAAGGTTTGTATGCTTTGAGGTATGCTTATACCCAATACCAAAGCTCCAGATTTTTGGCATTAACAATGAGGATGTTGTCAAAGGTTTGTATATTTTAAATAAACTCTTGTTTCATTTAAGCAACACAAATTATGTCACCAATATTTTGATAGTTTGGTTATGTTGATCCCCTACGCATTCTATGGTTTCTATTAAACAATAGATTTCTTGGATTAATGGCTTTGATGATTTTTGATATATGCTAATCATTTTTTAAAAAAAAATTTATGCCCTAGATGGTTTTAGATATTAGAAATAGTGGTTTTAAATTAGATGATACCCTAGATAGTAACTTCTTCTATTCATGTTTCATGATGTATTAGATTTAGTAAGCATATATGGAATAACATGATCAATTTCAATCGTATCTATGATAGGTGTAATTGTTTATCTAGAATTTATGCATAACTATCAATATTATAATACCATGGTTTTAGACTGACTACTTTTTTTTTGGACAAGTGTATGTAGGATCAACTTGGACTCCAAGGAAGATGTAATGATATCACTGGGAAAGAGGAATGTAATATGGTTATTGTCAATGCAAGACTAAATTGCACAACATTGGTAAGTATTGACTAGAACTGATTATCATGACCTTTGATGACCTAGGTCCTTGTTAGGATCATGAGAAGGAGGTGTGTTTGCTAGTGTCTTTTATCCAATTTGGGATAGTTTTAGAGTTGTTTGATGACAATATCTCAGACGTGCACCAAGTTTGACTAGATTATCCTAGTAATTTTGATGATGATTTTGTGCCAATGTTCCTTTACAATATTTCATATAAATCATATCAAATATTGACATATAAATAAATATGTATATTTATAGTATAGAAATACACATTAACATGTATTTACATATGCATAAAATAAATGAACATAGAACCATTATTGAATACATATATGTAAGAATATTACTAATAAATATACATAAATAAGAGGTTTGGTTACTTTAAAATATTTAATCAATACATAATAATTATTTAGCAATTGATATTAAAAAAGATTCATTATTTGTGCAATCGATAATTAAGTGGCCACTTTGAGAGAATTTTGTTCTTCAAAATTATATTTATACAATAGCATACATGGAATGTCATCAGGTGGATTCCTAACACATTAGAAATATTTTATTTAAACAATAATTTTGTGGTTAATTCTAGGAAAGACAACATAGAACTCTCAAATCAATATGCTTTGTAAACTAGTCATTACTTATTGTTACATATTTATGCTTGTTCTAGGCTGTGAATTGGTTTGGTGATATGAGACACTTTGTGTTTTGGAAAAACATTTTCATAGGGGGTGATTTACTAGTAAAGTAGGTGTAAATTTGGAAGTGATTGTAAAAATCTTGTCTCAAGGCTTCACCAGTATGACTCTAAGAGCTTCACTAGTATGACTCTAAGAACAAGACCATATAAACCCCAAGTAGAGCAAGGAATCATGTAAGAGAAGGTCACACCTAATATTTCTAGGGTGAGAACACATATATTTCATTTTTTTGGGATGTGCCCACTTACAAAATTTGGAAAAATATAAATATAAATTAAAAAGTACCTAAAAATCCAAGATAAACTATGTGGTGTTAGTTAATTTTTTACTAGGGAAATTAAATAATTTGGAAAAAAAAGCATTTAGTGGTTGCACACGTGACACTATGCTATGTTTTTACTAAAAATAATAGTACCATTTTGTGTGCTCCCCTTTTTTAAGGTCTTAAAGTCCACCGTTTAACAAAAAAAATAGTACTCTAAAAACTAGATTTAGAGGATTATAACTTTTATTTTTGTCGTATCTTAAAATTTTGAGTCTAATTATCTTCAATTTCATGTTGAAGTTCAAAAATTGCTGATTTCAAGAAAAAAAAAGTGGCATTTTAGATCCCCCTATTGGTTTTACATCTTTGTGCACTTACCCAATAATTGAATACAAAGGAATTCTAGGAATAGAGGGAGAATATTGCCATGTCATGAGTTGAGGAAATGTTGGAATGAAAACTACTCCACTACATAAGGATCTAATGGTGCCCCTAAAGTTAACTCTCAAAATTTGTGTTTCTTCACATACTCTATTTTATGCAATGTAGAAATGAACCATAATATTAAGATATGCATTTCTAGTTAGGGTTAGGAATATGGGAGTCATCCAATGACTCCATATTTGTAGATACTCATAATAATCTCACCTTTAAGACCCTTTATTTCCTTTCTCAATTAAATCTTGTAGTACATATTTAAGCCTTTGACAATCATTTATTTTATGACCCTTTTTTCATGATACTCACAATAATCTAAACCATTCCACCATGTTGGTTTTACTTTTGGTTCATATTCTCCCATGCTTTAGGAAGTCTAATACATTTCTTGAAAATAGGGCTCCTTAAAGTTGATTCAAGGGCTTCACCTAATAGAGTGAATTGTCTCCTTCTAGGTATAAATGATTATCTTGGCATTGGTTGCTCAATAGCTTTATTTTTTGATCCAGGGTTTCTTGGTCTTCTTGTTAATTTTAAGAGAGGTTGAGATGGTTTTCCACCTTTTCCATCCACAACTCCATCATAACAACATTTATTTTCTTGATCCAACATCTAGATTTGTCATAAGTGTTTTATTTGTATTGTTGTGGTTTGAAGGAAAAGGACCAATCCCATAAAGTTTTAACCCTCCCTTATTGACCAATGATTCTTCAAATTTAATTCCATTTTCTATGAGTTTATTTAAGTTAAGAGGATAGTGAAATTTTAATCTATCAATCATTTAACTACTCAATTATGATCAAATATTTACATATTGTCTTGTTCACAAATAGCGCATGGATACTTTTTAAAGAGTTTTCTTAATCTTTGCAAAAATATGAGAAAGATTTCTATTTTTTTTGTCTACAATTGTAAATCTCTTGTATGTTTACCTCATGTGTGATGTTATAAGAGTATTGAGTTATAAATTTGGGATAGATGGCATTGTCTCTAAATTGCATCTTGTTTGACTATATTATCCTAGTAGTTTTGATGGTGATTTTGTGCCAACATTCCTTTAAATTATTTCATAACAATCTTATCAAATGTTGATATATAGGTATGTATGTATATATAGATTATAGAAATACATATGAATATGCATTTACATATGCATAAAATAAATGGATATGGTATCATGGTTTGTAATTGATAAGTATATGAAAATGCATAATTATATGTAAGAATATTACAAATACATATGCAAACCTATATATATATATATTTTTTTTATATTGGTAACTTGATAATTTTTTCAATCATATAGAAATACATCGTTTTACATTGAAAATTCCATCAACATGCCATCTTGGAAAAATTGACACAATACACAACTGAGACCACCTGCTCCTTTAAACCCATGACACCCAACCGCTCATTATTCCACCAAACAAAACAAAGGATTAAACCCAAAAGCTCCCAGATCCAAAAAAAAATGACACCTAACCATCCTTTCCAAACTACATACATACTTACAATCTAACAAGTAAGGAATGGACCAGTAGAGATAGACTGAAAAAGTGATCTGCAACCATTAGAAAACTCCAATAAAAATAGGACCACCACTGGATCACAACTTAATCTTGGAACCCTTTTCCACCTCCTCCTTTGTGAAGTTGGGGATACCTCCATCATTTTTTTGATGAACACCTCCACACTTCCATTCCCACACTTTTGTCTTGTAATATTTTGGAATAACTAAGAGGGGGTGAATTAGTTATCCAAGGTCCAAAAACTCCCAATGAAACTTATCAGTTCTTAAAAAAACTCATGCATATATCTTCTTCTTACAAACCTTACATACATCCCTTATATCATTCAAAATAAAAACTTGCAGGTTATTGTCCTAGGTCAAAATCACTTTGCATAAATGTAAACACGAAACATAAAAAAATCAATCACACATGTGACACAAGGATTTTATGTGGAAAGCCAATTTGGGAAAAATCATCAGTAACTTGCTATTAATTCTCACTCTTCTAAAGTGATGCCCTATGAAAGACCAATCATGTTAAAGGTTACAATACAGACTGTTAAATGTGACTTGGATAAATGATTTCAATCACCTTGTTAGGAGTGATCCTTGTTAGAGGACTTTAGGCTATTCCATTAGAATGCCACCCAATTAAAGGATTTATAAATGATTGTTAGGTCAACCTTAATCCAAAGGATTTTACCTAAACTGATACAATTATTAGAGAGTAACAATAAGACTTGATCTGATAATAAAATAAAACCCACTTTGCAAATTATAGAACTCTATTCAATCCTCCATTCTACTTGGCTTCATTCACTTCAGCTTTGATAGCTTCTTCACCCTTCAAGCATTCATCCCCTTAAGCCTTCTTTCTTTGCATGCCAAATGAAAACTCTTTCCTTAGGCCAACATATGAAATGACACCCTAGACCTCTTGTCTACCTTGGGTTCTTGCACATGCCAACTGTTTCATCTAGCCTTGCATTCCCTTATAAAGAGAATATAGATCTTTTTCTACTTTATCTCGATCATCCATTCCACGGTTAGGTAGGATTCACTAAATCTAACCATCTTTCTATTTTGCTCCTTCTATAAACTTCCTTAAGAATCCTCTTTGAATTCATCTCAAAATGGTTTATCTTGAATTTTGTGTCCCCAGCTAATCAAGCTTATCTTCCACATGGTTCACTCAATTTAAGAAATCAACCTTGTCAGCTCAAATTCATTGAATTCTCAATCAAACATATAATGTTCTCACTCGGCATCAACTAACATCTTGATGCTCAACACACACTGTCTTACTCAACATCCACTAGAATATCACTCGACACATATTAAAGTTTACTAATGCTCGACATCAATTAAACTTCACTCACCTTCCACTAAGTTCCACTTTGCTCGACACTGTTTACAATTCACTTGCCATACATTGAAATTCAACTTTTCTTGGCTCCAACTAATTTTCTACTTAGCTTACACTAACATTGCTTAGCACCTACTATGTAGATTCAATTAATTTTACTTATTCTTCTAAACTTAATCAGTGTATCCATCCTTTTCAACCTTAAATAGATAGTCAATCCACTATATCATCATTGTCTCAACTAATATTTATATTTATTTTACATATCATAACTCAACTTTTCCTCTAGGTTCTCTTGTTATCTCATTTGATAAAATCCTCTTCATCAATCAAATAAATGATAGTATTGTGATCATCTAAGAAATTGTCTCTCCAGCAACTAGTGAGTTTGACAATAGTGACAAAACAATGGTTGAAAAAAATTCTCATACTTGTTTCAATCTTTGATCAACTATCTCCCTCTTTGGCATTGATAGAAAACTATTACCAACAACAATACCAAAAAGAAGTTAATTCCTTGTATTGAATTCTATTCCTTTATTAACAACTTCAATCTTCTATAACATTACAAAACTCTATTTTGATCAGCAAAAATCAATTATTCCTTTTGACTATCTTCAACTATCATCTTGCAGTGCTTCTCCCTCTGACTGTCTTTGATCACTCCCTCAATCTAATATTCAGGTATCTGTCTCTTCTTCTTTTCTTTTCATTACTCCCTCTTAGTATTTTTCCTTTTGTTAATTCTCCCTCTGAGTTGGTAGTACTTCATTTAGCTCTCTTCATTCTCTCTTTCTTACTTTGTTACTTACATCTTCATTTGTTGGTAATACTTCATTCTCCCTCTTTGACAACAATGTCAAAGACTTATCATCTCATACATGTAGATGTATAACAACTTTAGGTTCTCCCTTTGTCACCTAACTTGTGACTGATTATATGTTCTAGCTCTTGATTACTTTAGGAATCTCCTAAAGTAAAGTCCACTATATCAATGTGTAACACATGTCTTTGATTTTATTTGATGCAGGGTAAAACTTTAGATATGGGTATCACCCCTAGTTTACCTCTTAGATACTCATGAGAATCCTTAGGTAAAGATTTTGTAAATATATCAACAATTTGTTCTTTTGTATTCACATATTCCATTTTCACTTCTTTGTATTGAACCAACTCTCACAAGTAATGATACTTGATTGCCATATGTTTTCTCTTTGTATGCATCACAAGGTTCTTGGATATATTTATTGCACTCATGTTATCATAGTAAGTATAATAGGTTCTATGATCTCTTCCTTCATTCCTTTGAGTAGATGTTTGATCCATACAATGTTTGTACAATTTATTGCAGCAACAACATATCCAACTTCAATAGTGGAATGGGATATTCAATTTTGCTTCTTACTAGTCTAAGTAACTAGTCTATTTCCTAAGAAAAATGCTCCACCACTTGTGCTTTTTCTATCATCAACATTTCTAGCCTAATCAACATCTATATAGGATATCAATTTCAAATTTCCCATTTTTCTTGTAATATAGACTAGAATCCTTCATTCCTTTTAGATATCTCATTATTCTCTTTACAACCATTAGATGATTCTCCTTAGGATTTGCAAAAAATCTTGCAACAATCCCAATAGCCAATGCAATGTTCAGTCTACTATGAACTACATATTACAATTTTCCAATCATAGACCTATCAAAATTTGGTTCACCTCAATTGAATCATCATTCTTGGATAGCTTATGTCCTATCACCATAGGTGCACTAATAGGATTTGAATATTCTAATCCAAAGGTTTTTAATGTTTCCTTCACATACTTAGACTATGTGATGTAAATACCATATTGCATTTGATACACTTGCAAGCCAACAAAGAATTTAATTTATCCAAACATAGACATCTCAAATTCTTGCTTCATTTCATTAGCAAATGTCTTGCAAAGTACTTTTTGTCCTCCAAATATGATATCAACAACAAAAGTTTCAGCTAGGAAAATATCTTTACCACCTTCAGTCTTTAAGTATAGATTGTTGTTGTCATCAATTCTCTCAAATCCAATCTTCACAAGATAAGTATGTAGTCTTTCATACCATCCTTTAGGTGCTTTCTTTAATCCATATAGAGATTTGTGCAATCTACATACCATGTTCTTGTTGGTAGCATCAACAAATCATTTGGGCTACTCAATGTAAACTTCTTCCTCTAATATACCATTCAAAAATGCAAACTTCACATCCATTTGGTAAAGTTTAAAACCTTTGTATGCTAAGTAAGCAAGCAGAGTTCTTACTCCTTCTAATCTTGCAATAGGGTCAAATGTTTCTCTATAGTCCATTCCTTCTTCTTGAGCATACCCTTTGCAAACTAGTCTTACCTTATTTCTTGTGACTTCACAATTTTCATCTAATTTTTTTGAGCATCCACATGGTACCAATGACATTCTTGTCCTCTAGTCTAGGTACAAGTGACTAAGTTTTATTCTTCTCTATTGGGTAAGTGCACCAAGTTGTGGTGCCAAAAGGGGGATATAAGTGGACACCTTTTTTTTTGAAATCAATAATTTCTAAATTTCAACAAGAATTTGAAGATAGTTATGCTCAAAATTTTAAGATATGACAAAAACAAAAGTAGTACTCCTTTGAATCTAGTTTCTAAACTACTATTTTTTTTCAAAATGGTTTAGTTTTAGGTCCTCAAAAAAGGGGGCCACAAAAAGTAGTACTGTTTATTCTAAAAAAACATAACACAGTACAAAGTGTGGCCCCCCTAACATTTTAACTTTTTTTTTGAAATTCTTTAATCGCTCTAGTCAAAAGTTACTTAACACTATGTAGTTTATCTTAGATTTTTCAAGTAATTTTATAATGTGTATTTTTTAAAATGATTTTTTAAACTAGACAAATCCTAAAAATGTGAAATATCTATGTGCTCCCCATAGAAATGATTAAAAACTAATCTAAAATCAAAATTTCTTTTTTTCAAAGTGTGTAGAATGGAGTCTAGTTTCTAAAAAACTAAGTTGTTGCAAAATTTGATGAACGAGCTAAAATATACAGCCCAATTAGTACATGTTGGTTTTTGACAAAAAATGGACATACATTCAAAAGAAATTATACATGAAAGGCTTGAAATAGTTCAAATTAAAAATAAATTATATGGTTATATAGCTAACACAGAGACCTACAATGTCATGTAACCTAATCTTATTGATGCTCAACCATGAGGAATCTTGAAGGAGAGCACACAAGAAAAAACAATCATTTTTCGTATGTTTGCAACAAAACATGTCTTAGACTAGTTTATAGATTCCAAACCTTTGGGTTGAATCTCCAAGGCTTTGAATAGCTTATGTGCACTATAGTGTGCACATGCTATTTAAAGATTTTTGAATTTGGGTCTCAATAGCATGGTGTGCTATAGTGTGCGCACACTATTGAGACCTAAATAGTGCATAAAGAGGGAAGAAGAGACGCAAAGAAAGAGAAAGAGAGAGGGAGGATGGCTATGTGTGTGAGAGAGAGAGAGAGATAAAGAGAAAGTAGGGGATGAGAGAAGGGAGAGAGAGAGAGTAGGGGATGGGAGAGAGAGGAAGTGAGAGAGAATAGGGGTGGCAGAGAGAGGAAGTGAGAGAGAATAGGGGTGGCAGAGAGAGTAGGGGTGGAAAAGAGAGAGTACAAGATGGGAGAGAGAGATTGAGAGAAGGGGATGGGAGAGAGAGGAAGTGTGAGAGAGTTAGTAGGAGTGGTAGAGAGTATAGGATGGGAGAGAGATATTGATAGTAGGGGATAAGAGAGAGAGGAAGTGTGAGAGAGTGAGTAGGGGTGGCAACAAGAGTATGAGATGATAGAGAGATATTGAGAGTAGGCAGTGGGAGAGGGAGTGAGAGAGGGGAAGAGAGAGGGAGGAGGATGGGAGTGTGTGTGAGAGAGAGTAGGGCATGGGAGAGAATGTGAGAGAGAGAGTAGGGGTGGTAGAGAGAGAAAGTAGGAGATGGGAGAGGGGGGAGAGAGAGTAGGTGATGGGGGAGAGCGGGTAGAGAGGGAGAGGGGGAGGGGGAGAGAGAGACAGAGAGTAGGTGGTGGAAGAGGGAGTGGGAGAGGGAGAGAGAGGGGGGATGGGAGTGTGTGGTGTGTGTGACAGAGAGAGAGTAGGAGATGGGAGAGGGGAGAGAGAGTAGGGGATGGGAGAGAGAGTAGGCAATGGGAGAGGGAGTGGGAGAGGGAGAGAGAGGGGGGAATGGGAATGTGTGTCAGAGAGAGAGTAGGGGATGGGAGAGAGAGGAAGTGTGAGAGAGAGTAGGGGTGGTAGAGAGAGAGTACATGATGGGAGAGAGAGATTGAGAGTAGTATATGGGGTGGGGGAGAGAGAGTAGGTGGTGGGAGATAGAGTGGGAGAGGGAGAATGAGAGAGAGGATGATGGGAGTGCATGTGTGTGAAAGAGAGAGAGAGTAGGGAATGGGAGAGGGGGGAGAGAGAGTAGCTTGAGAGAGAGTAGGGGATGGGAGAGAGAGAGTAGGTGTTGGGAGAGGGAGAGAGGGGGGATGAAAATGTGTGTAAGAGAGAGAGAGAGAGAGAGAGAGAGAGAGAGAGAGAGAGTAGAGGATGGGAGAGAGTGAAAATGTGAGAGAGAGTAGGGAGTGGCAAAGAGAGAGAGTAGAGAGTAGAGACGGAGAGAGAGATAGTGAGAGAGAGAGTGAAAGTGAGAGTGAGAGTAGGCAGTGGGAGAGGGAGAGTGAGAGGGAGAGTGAGTGAGAGATAGAGTAGGGGATAGGAGAGGAGAGAGATTAGGGAATGGGAGAGGGGAGAGAGAGATAGAGAGAGTAGGGGATGGGAAAGAAAGAGAGTAGGAAGTGGGAGAGGGAGTGGGAAAGGGAGAGAGAGGGGGATGGGAGTGTGTGTAAGAGAGAGAGCAGGGAATGAGAGAGAGTGTGAGAGTGAGAGAGAGTATAGGGGTAGTAGAGAGAGAGAGAGTGAGAGTAGGGGATGTGAGAGAGAGAGAGTAGGGGATGGGAGAGAGTGTGAGAGTGAGAGAGAGAGTATAGGGGTAGTAGAGAGAGAGAGTGAGAGTAGGGGATGGGAGAGAGAGAGAGAGTAGAGAGGGAGAGAGTGAGAGAGAGACAATAGGTAATGGGAGAGGGAGTGGTATGGAGAGAGAGGGGGGATGGGAGTGTGTGTGAGAGATCTAGAGAGTAGGGGATGGGAGAGGAGAGAGAGGGAGGATGAGAGTGTGTATTTATGAAAGAGAGAGGTTAGGGGATGGGAGAGGGGAGAGAGAGAGTAGGGGACTGGGGAGGGAGAGTAAGCAATGGGAGAGGGAGTGGGAGAGAGAGAGGGGGAATGGGAATGTGTGTAAGAGAGATAGAGTAGGAGATGTGAGAGAGTGTGAGAGAGAGTAGGGGGTGGAAGAGAGAGCTCATACGAGATGGGAGAGAGAGAGTGAGAGTAGGGGATGGGAGAGAGTGTGAGAGAGAGAGTGAGAGTAGGGGATGAGAGAGAGAGAGTAGAGAGGGAGAAAGAGTACTTGAGAGAGAGAGATAGTAGGTGGTGGGAGAGGGAGTGGGAGAGGGAGAGAGAGGGGGGATGAGAGTATGTGTGAAAAATATAGAGAGTAGGGGATGGGAGAGGAGAGAGAAAGGGGGGATGGGAGTGTGCATGTCTATGAAAGAGAGAGAGTAGGGGATGGGAGAGGGGAGAGAGAGAGTAGAGGACAGGGGAGAGAGAGTAGGTAGTGGGAGAGGGAGTGGGAGAGGGAGAGAGAGGAGGGAATGGGAATGTGTATAAGAGAGAGAGAGTAGGGGATGGGAGAGAGTGTGATAGAGTAGGGGGTGGTAGAGAGCTCATATGGGATGGGAGAGAGAGAGAGTAAGGGATGGGAGAGAGTGTGTGAGAGAGTAGGGGATGGGAGAGAGAGAGTGAGAGTAAGGGATGGGAGAGAGAGTAGAGAGGAAGAGAGAGAACTCGAGAGAGAGATAGTAGGTGGTGGGAGAGGGAGTGGGAGAGAGAGAGAGAGAGGGGGGGGATATAGGAGTGTGTGTGATAGATCTAGAGAGTAGGGGATGGGAGAGAAGAAAGAGAGGGGAGATGGGAGTGTGTGTGTCTATGAAAGAGAGAGAGTATGGGATGGGAGAGGGGAGAGAGAGTAGGGGATGGGAGAGAGAGATTAGGTGGTGGGAAAGGGAGTGGGAGAGGGAGAGAGAGGGGGAACAAGAATGTGTATAAGAGAGAGAGAGTAGGGGATGGGAGAGAGTGTGAGAGTGTGAGAGAGAGTAGGCATGGGAGAGAGAGACGAGATGGGAGAAAGAGAGTGAGAGTAGGGGATGGGAGAGAGAGAGTAGAGAGGGAGAGTGAGAGTGAGAGAGAGAGATAGTAAGCGATGGGAGAGGGAGTGGGAGAGGGAGAGAGAGGGGGATGGGAGTGTGTGTGAGAGATCTAGAGAATAGGAGATGGGAGAGGAGAGAGGGGGATGGGAGTGTGTATCTATAAAAGAGAGAGTTTAGGGGATGGGAGAGGGGAGAGAGAGTAGTAGATGGGAGAGAGAGACTAGGTGGTGGGAGAGGAAGTGGGAGGGGGAGAGAGAGGGGGGATGGGAGTGTGTGTAAGAGAGAGAGTAGGGGATGGGAGAGAGTGTGAGAGAGTGAGAGAGAGAGAGTAGGGGGTGGCAAAGTGAGAGAATGGGATGGGAGAGAGTGATTGAGAGTAGGGGATGGGAGAGAGTGTGAGAGAGTAGGGGGATGGGAGAGAGAGTGAAAGTAGGGGATGGTAGAGACAAAGTAGAGAGGGAGAGAGAGTGAGAGAGAGATAGTAGGCATTGGGAGAGGGAGTGGAGGAGAGAGAGAGGGGGGATGAGAGTGTGTGTAAGAGAGAGAGTAGGGGATGGGAGAGAGTGTGAGA
Organism: Cupressus sempervirens; assembly: GCA_028749045.1. Lineage (NCBI taxonomy): Eukaryota > Viridiplantae > Streptophyta > Pinopsida > Cupressales > Cupressaceae > Cupressus > Cupressus sempervirens. Next base: position 270,132,197 of record CM053784.1, on the reverse strand, counting down.
GAGTAGGGGTGGCAGAGAGAGAATGAGATGAGAGAGAGAGTGAGAGTAGTGGATGGGAGAGAGTGTGAGAGAGAGTAGGGGGATGGGAGAGAGAGTGAGAGTATGGGATGGGAGAGAGAGAGTAGAGAGGGAGAGAGAGAGTGAGAGAGAGATAGTAGGCTGTGGGAGAGGGAGAGAGAGGGGGGATGGGAGTGTGTGTGAGAGATCTAGAGAGTAGGGGATAGGAGAGGAGAGAGGGTGAGGGAGAGTAGGAAGTGGGAGAGGGAAGAAAAGAGAATAGGTAGTGGGAGAGGGAGAGCAAGAGAGAGAGAGAGAGTAGGGGATGAGAGAGGGGAGAGAGAGAGACTAGGGGATGGGAGAGAGAGTAGGGGATGGAAGAGGAGAGAGAGTGAGAGAGAATAGGGGATGGGAGAGGAGAGAGAGAGAGCAAGAGAGAGTAGGGGATGGGAGAGGAGAGAGAGAGCAAGAGAGAGTAGGGGATGGGAGAGGATAGAGAGTGGGAGAGTAGGGTATGGGAGAGAGAGTGAGAGAGTAGGTGATGGGAGAGGAAGTAGGAGAGGGAGAGAGAGAGTAGGCAATGGGAGAGGGAGTAGGAGAGGGAGAGTGATATGAGAGTAGGGGATGGGAGAGGAGAGAGAGACTGACAGAGAGTAGGGGATGGGAGAGGAGAGAGAGAGTAGGGAGAGAGAGAGAGTAGGGGATGGGGGATGGTGGGACAAGGAGAGATGTGTTTTGACATAGTGCGTATGTGCTTTATAGTGTGTATGTGCTATAGTGCATACACACTATGTCAAATCACCCAAAAATGGTCACAAAGAAAGTTTGGCTCCCATTCTATCCATTCTCTTCTTTTTGTCTGTTGTGCATTTTGTTGTTCCAATAAAAAACATAGGTTTCAAGCTATTGGAAGTTAGTAAACACTATTTGAAAACTTTTTGAAGCTAGCAAACACCAAATTCAATCATTGGATATGTTATTTGAAGGCTTTTTGAATATTCTTTCTATAGAAAAGGTTAGTGCAATCCTTTATAAATATTGTTTGTTGATATATAGATACGAATTTTGATTATAATTCGACATGTTGTTTAATATATAGTGAATTTATTGAAATTTGTATGTTTGAATGAAATGTTATTTCAAAATGGTTAGAAATTTGGAAAGTTGGTTGATATATATTGTGTATTCATTGAAATGATTGTAATTTTTATATGTATTTGAATGATTTGTAATTTACACATTGTAAGTAATTCAGATGTTTGAATAATTTGACATGTAGAAATCATCATCATTCCAAGGAATAAAACAAAAACTCAAACAAATGAAGATAGGGAGAGAGATTTGGCAATTCAAAGAGATAAAATGAAACTACTATGTGAACAAAGAAAATTACAAAACAATAATGAAGATTTGACTTTTGAAGAGGATCAAGAACCACCAATACAAAGACACAAAAGGGAAGAATTGGAAAGACAAAGAGAATAAATGAGACTATTATGCTCAAGAAGACAATTGAATTGTGAAGCTACACCATCTTCCAATGTTGGAGTCATATCATCCTCTAATGTTGAAGAGACACTAATTTGTAGATCCGACGTTCTACACACTCCATCATGTCATGTTGAAGGCACAACATCAACATATCAAATAGGTCATATTCTATATTTTGCATCTTATTGCCAAGGCACATCATCTTTAGTTCAAGGTACGCAATACACTCAACCTTATGTTGATGTTCAAAATGTTGAGGGAATGGAAGAGATTATAACACCTTCTAGAATTTGTTTTAGAAGACCAAAATATTTGATTGATATTGACTAACATTTTGAAATTAATGCCTAACAAGATTAGCAAGCATACTTGTCAAAGAAAAGTTAATTGTATGTGGAGATTATTTTTTGAAGAATTAAATATTACAAGTCAATGCAAATTATTTGTTGAAATGATGAGGAATTTGAAATTTAGGCCTATCATGAAGATTCTTGGGCTAAGAATGATGGACAATTCAAATGAAAAAATATTGCAAAGAATCTAATGAGTGCTTATGACAAAGTGGGTTCTAAGTCATGTACCAAAGATAGTAATATCACAAGATGAGTACTTACATCGACAATAGTAAGTACCCAAATGAAGAAAAATTGACTCATGAGAAAGAAAATCAACATATTGAAAATTGGTAGAGGTACTCTAAGGAGCACCGTGCTAAGGCATGAGAGACTGGAAGATCCAACAAAAAATGAGTTATGAACATTTAGTGGTAGACTACCATGATAGGATAAAGAAATTAGTGAAGCTTTGAAATCATTGATTGAAGATTTTTGGAAAAATAACACACATGTTTCCCCTAATCAAAGAGATGTTGTAAGAAGGAGGATTGGTAGCCAAAATCATGACCCACATGCGAAACATTTTTTGGACTCAACTCAGACAAATTTTTTTGAAAAATTTATTGGTATGTATCCTCAAATTCAAATAAGTCAAAGATTTTCTGAGATGGGTAAACCTTTTTATGTGAAGATAAATCACACACACACAACTTTTTGTTGTAGGATACATATTGGATTTTTTAACCATTTTGATGTTTTTGGGCATATATGTGTGTTTTTGCATCCTGAGTTTGTTTTGCAAGATTCTGACATGAATGAGCCACCAAGATCTTCAAAGGAATTCATATCCAACATTTTATGTGAAATACATGATGGCCAACAATTTTACAAGACATCATGCTTGGATTCTACATGCTTATTTTGTGGTTCTTTGCAACTTTTATCAACCTGTCAACATATGGATAATACACATACAATTAGAAATGAGATAGTAGATTACAAAAAATTTAAGATAGTGACATATGGTCTAAAAGATGGGAAATAGGGTAAAAGATGTGATTTATTCATTGAAAAGATTCTAGTGTATGAGTTCATGAAGATTTTTTATGAAAAGATTATTTATGAGTATGCAAGGCATACACATAGAGCTTGATGGTTGGATTTGCAATTCAAGTTGTACAAGGATACATTTTCACTAGATACCATTGTTTTGGTTGTAGACTTCGTAAAGAACTACACACTACAACCAAAAAATGAGGTGCAAGAAAAGTATTATACTTCTCAACAGGTTTCCATATTTGTTCACATAACATTCATGCATTCATGTACAAGTACAGAGGATGACAAGAAGATTTTGAGGGAGTACCATTTTTACATTAGTGATGATTGATCACATTCTGCGGAGTTTGTACATGGTTTTTTTCAACTATTTTATGGAGATTTGGCTAATAGGTGCATAACATATCATCAACACAATATTTGGTCAGACAATTGTGCATCTCAATTCAAGAATGCACGAATGTTCTATTGGTTGAGCAGGATGTATAGGTTGTGTAGAATTCAATATATGTGGAATTTCACAGAGGCTGGTCATGAAAAGGGAGAGCACGATGGTGCAGGCGCATGCATCAAAAGAGCCTTAGCTCATGAAGAACTAAAGTACAAAGATGGAACAATATTGATAGATGAAAAATCCATCATTGAGTGGTGTAACACTACAATGGGTCTAGGTATAGAAGGTGAGTCTACGATTCATAGATTCTTTTAGTTGATAGATAATACTAACATTGCACCATATGAGGATTGTTGCACACCAATAGGATCTAGTGAGTTGCACTCTTTTAGAAGCTCTGATACAGGTTCATGGAGTATTCACACATGAAAAATGGCATGCTATTGTCCATCATGTGTAGAGGAAAATTGGGATGACTGTGAGTCAACTGAATAGGTGGACAAATGGGATATACGAGTTTTGGACCCAACTGACACCTATTGTCCCCCACAAGCACTAGAAATGGTAGAGATGAATTCATCTATTGACTTTGACCACTTGTCTGATCTAGTACAATCTAGTAATATATATATTCATATATCTTTGTAATTTCAATATGTAACTTTATAACTTTTACCTAAGTATTTTTTGAATTAATAACCACATTTTGTACATTTGTCACTATAGGCCATGTTTTTGTTGTTATTGCACCTAAAGAAAATAAAGAAGGGATAGATTATTATTTGTGTCATTGTGTCCAAGCCAAAAAAAAATTGGATCTCTCGATTATAGATGGTGAAGGTTTAGAGTACCTTGTCGGTGTGGTGGTTGTAACCGGCACATAGTTTAGATGATATTCTATGAACCCTAACTTGTGGTTATTTGAGGATTGGCAAACAGAGAGGAAGATTTTTCATTTTTCAAACCTTGTTGTCACATAAAATGTCCACTTGATAAAATATGGTGGAAAACTACATAATAAGATTCTTTGGAACGTCAACGAGTTAGACCACGAGGCAATACTTGAGACATTAAAATGTAGAGTAGATCTAGTTGGCTCATTAGATTGAATAAGGAGAGAGGAAGAGAGAGAAATAGTGATCAATTGGATCCAAATATAATGTTGCAACCTCTCCCCCAAGACTATCCACATGACAAGGTGGGTATTGTTATTATGTGTAAGTGATGCGATAAGTTTAAATCATAGATTTTATGTTTTGATATGTTTAGGATCTAGATACATTATTTGAATTTATATTAGATTCTTTAATAGGACCCATTTTTAGATTAGTCATTTGAATAAGTGAAAGTTTAGAATTTTTTGTTTAGATCAAAATGTAATGAAAGAACATTAAAATTTTTAGAATATGAATTCTTTGTGATGTAAAGTCATGATTGTGTGCATGTAACTAGAAACTTCAAACTAGTGAAAGCAAGGATACAATGGGAGAAGTTTCCAAGATTGATCAAGCCATTCAGTAAGCCACTTGATCATTTCTAGGAGCTCAAAAAAATAATTCTTTTCATTTGGAACATTGTTACCGATAATGATATTATGACTAACATGCTTTTATCTTTTATTTGGTTTTTATAGGTTTGGGGGTCAAATCCTTTAAGGATGACCATAGGTTGTTATGTTTGTTCGCTCTTACTCTGAAGATTGCAAGGTTGTGATTTTGTGGAAGAATCCACACCCTTAAGGATAATCAAAGGTGGTTCATAAATGTTTTATTTGTAGCCTTCCACATGAATGTCATACATAGAAACCCATATAAATTCAAGAAAAATTTTCTAAATGCGAAAAAAATGTTGTACAAAGATAATCTTCAGAATCTTAAATAGTGAAGAAAAGATATATTGAGACTAAGCCATGCGAAAGCCTCATATACAATTAGTTGATAAGCAAGATATGTCAATTGATCTACAATAGTATATCTATAAGCATGCTTAAACAAGAAGATGCCCTTATAAAAACTCAACCTTGCTAAAGATGCAGTTTCTTTATTGTCAAATGAGATTTCAACTTGATGTGATTTAATGACATTAAATATGCTCTATCACAAATCATGCAACACAAGAAGCAATTTGAATTGCACAAAACCTTACAACAATTAGGAAGGTCCTAAAATTAATCAAAATAATTATTCATATGCTTGCAATAATTAGTCTCAAAAGAGCATTCAAATGCTAATGAAAACTATTCAAAGTGTTGTATAAAAAGAATGGCATATTGAGCATAATAGTAAATTTAATAGTTGGGAAACTATTTTCTTCATTAGAAACTCATGTGGACTATTAAAAGTCTCTTAAGTAAAAGCTCAAAGAAGGATGAACAGGACCAAAATGTTTCAGGAAGTACATACTAACTTGGCCAAAACAGATTAAGACAAGGATTTTTAAGTCCACATGAACAATAAATTCAACAATTATAAATTAAAACACATAGATGATAGGGAACTCCAAAAAATTTTAAGGAGCAAGATTTTGATGTGGAGAAGATGGATAAGATGGAGGATGAAGTATAAAGCATTTGCAATACTTTGAAGCCAATGAATTGAGCTACAAAATAAGGATTTTGGGGCAACAACGTTAATAAGGATGTATAATGCTCTTGAGTCCTTATATTTATAAAAATAGTGAAAGGTTTATAAAAACCATGAAAAAATGAAAGTTTTACAATGAAAGGTTTACAAAAACCATGTCCAACTACTCCACATTCAACCAATGCACACCACAAGTCCAAAAGTAACTCCTCTAGAAATAGAATGTGATTTCCAACTTGGACTAGTTTGAAGCCAATGACCATGGGATCAAAGTACAATTCCAACTACTTCACCATGAGGCAACATTTACCAGTACCCAACTATAAATAGACAATTAAAGATTCTAGTTATAGTTCACTGAATAATCTCCTAAATTGATTGACCTATTATAATCATCATAGGACCAATGAAAGTGCTAGAAACTGCCAACTAGAAATCTCAAGATTTTATTGAATTAGGGCATCATTTTCCATGTGAGAACATAATTTAGAATTCTACAAATAAGAAATCTTAAACAATTTCAACTAGACCTTGGACTTGCAAGGTGTACAAAACACTTAATCCCTACTCCTAACAATTTTCCACTTGTATACATTGCAAGATTAATAAGGGGGTCCAACAAAGTGAATGTTATGCTAAGGGTTAACCCTTGTAGCCATCATGCACCATCTGAACTATATATTATACCCACAATTTCATCAAATCACCTACAACATTGGAAGAATAATAAGGGGGTCCAACAAAGTGAACTTTATGCTAAGGGTTAACCCCTGTAGCCATTGTGAACCATGTAAACTCCTATATATTATACCCACAAGCTCATCAAATCACCTGCAACATTCATAAACATAACCCTCTTATCCACAGATCATTGATAAAAAGATACCACATATCAATGTGCTTCATCCATGTATGAAAAGTAGAGGCTCTTTACCAAGCTGATGGCACTAAATATATCATACTTGATAACTACCATATCATGTTTCAATCTGATGTCTTTAATTACTATATAATGTTTCAAGCTTATGTCCAAACAAAATATCCAAAGCTAAAATGCCTCATTATAGACATGAGTAATAGCCATATAACGATCTGCTTTTCACAACTACCTAATCAAAGTCTACAAAACCTTGAACATCGAATGCCCTCAAAATCTTTCCTTCCCAGAAACAAATAAAACACTCTAATCCATATTTGAGATAACTAAAGGTCCTATTAACCATAGTCCAATGTTATTTCACTGAACTCAAGACTCTCATTGCTCAAAAGCTCAAACTGCTTAGGACTCACAACTCATGACTCTCAATATTTGAGCAATGTCCCGTATAGTGCAACTACAAACTATAACATGCATGAGGTTACCAACTAAACTCGCATAAAGGAATTAATGCATGTCCTTAATCTAAGGTTAGAAAGTGCTAATCAATAGAGAATTTGTTACTATAAGCTTAGGAAGACCATCTTATTTGTAATCCTACATCTTATACCACCAAAACAAAGTTAACATACCTACACTCTAACTGAAACTAGGATACTTCAGAAATTTATATCCAATGCTAGTAAAGACTCTGAATTTGATATAAACATATGTAGAGAATTAAATAAACTAATTTCGCCTATATGCAATGGTGGTAATAGCTTGCAATGCTACTCTCTTATTAAGATCATCTTCCTAGATTTTGATAAGATAATAAGAAAATGTAGTGTTTGCAAGGTTTACTCTCTTTTGACCACAATAGTTAACTCCCACTTTATTTAGTCCTAGGAATACTACACTTCTTTCCAAGAGACATACAAGGTAGGAAGTCCTAGGTAAACATTTTCTTTCATGTACATTACAAAGTTGGATCATGAAAGTGATCATTAGTCAATCTTTTTTAATATATTCCATCCCTTTTTATTATTTAATAGTGACCATATAACTAAACATCCCAAGGTGAAATTTTTTAGCAATAAGATTCTCTATGACTCTATTCAATAAGCTAATTAAGTCATTCATATCTTAAATGACTCAATCTTGTGAAGTATCTTTGGCAATCTAGTAATTGTTGCCTCTATATTTTTCAACTAATCTATTCCATCCTTATTTATTGTAGTGAGCATATACCAAAACATCCAAGGGAAAAATTTTTTAGTAGTGAGATTCCCTACGACTCTATTCAATAAGCTTAGTCTTTCATATCTTCAATGAACTCACTCCTAAAAAGTATAATTGGCAATCTAGTAAATGTTACCCCATCTTTTTCAACCAATTATAATTAATAGAATCAGTACAACAATCTAGATGCTTATCATAATAATCTTGTGCATATTTAATTGTTAAGAAGAATCCTATCCATGACTTGGTATACCAAGAATCCTTTCAATATCATTAGGTCCAAAGATTTTATTTTTCATGCTATCATAATGTTGAGCACATGCCAAAATCAGTTTAGGTGTTCACACTGAAATAAGAAAAGCTACATTTTGGACAATACCAGTAAGTGTAAAATAGTTAGCCCAATGTGAACTACCATATACTTTGCTCACTCTCTGAATGTATCCTTGATCATCAAAATGAGCAAGGGTCTCTATAACAATTGATAAGACTATCAAAGCAATTTTTGAAGGGGAAAATCTGAAATTTTTATTTATTTTGTTTCATTGCCTTACCTTGAGTGACAACTTCTAAAGATGAAGGTTCCTCATTTTGAATCAAGTTGTCAACATTGAGGTTCTGTGGAAATTTTACTCCTTGAGAAAATAAGTGCATGAAGGATTTATCTTTTTCTTATATCTAGTTGTAACTATACAATAATTCAACATGATAACTAGAATAGACTTGATTTTCAAACTAGGTTAGTAATATTTCCACTTTTCCAAAGTGATGATGTAGAAAGAGAAAAAATGCATAAAATGTTTTCCTCTTGCATAAAATTCTATCCTCTTTCATTTTTCTCCAAATTTTCCCATAATATAAGAAAATAAATTGAAGATTAGGATACCCATTTCACTCCTCTATAACATATCAAAAGATGAGGTATGGTTGTTTTGGACCAAATCTCTGTTGTTACACTATGGGCCATTTTTTAGGCATAAAAAAGAGCAATATAGGTGATTTTTCAAGGAAAAAAATATTTTTATGTTTCTTAGAAGTTTATAAAGGTTCTTGGGGTCATTAGGTCAAGTTTTAGGCGTCTAGGAGTTAAGATGTCAAAAATTGCAAAAGTTGTCAAAGCAAAATTGTAAAAATATTGACAACTTTGCAGGAGTTTGAAAATTGGTGAAGGGCCAAGCATTTGGAAATAATTTATTTTAGTGTTTCCAAAACTTTTCCAAGTTTTAGAAGTGTAATCAAGTGAAAAATATAAAAATTGCACTTTTTGTGCAAAGTTGCATTGTTGAAAGTTGTAAAAGTTGCTCAAATTTGCAACTTAGTGGAAAAAGGGTCATGGGATTGAACTGTCTATTCTGTTAGCTCTGGGTGGTTGGGTAAACCCTATCCCCAAGCTCATCCCATCCTATTGAGAATGCAAACATTCTCAAGCACGCTGAACTGAAATGTCCTTAAGGGTCACTAAATGCCATAGGGCAAAAATCTTTGATGGGGCATATCTCAGAGCTCGTGCAAGGTATGGATGCAATTCTAGTTCCTATAGGACTATGTTGTAGAGACCTATAATAAGTAATTTCACTTTTTGGAGATCTTACTCTATTTTTATTTTGTGATGCCATCTCGAGTGATGTTGAAACTTGTAGTGTTGGCTAGTATAAAGTTTCCAACTGCCAAATCTCTCTCACCTTTAGTCCCCAAGCTCATCCCATTTTGTTGAGTGCTCAAACATTCTCAAGTATGCCAAACTGAAAGATCCCTAAGGGTCACTAAATGCCATAGGGAAATAATCTTTAAAAGAGCATATCCCAAAGCTTGTGTAAGGTATGGATGTGATTCTAGTTCCTATAGGACCATGTTGCAAAGTCCTACAATAACCTCTCTCACTTTCTAGAGATCTTACTCCATTTTGATTTTGCAATGCCATCTCAGGTGATACTGAAACTTGTAGTGTGGGCCAGTACAAAGTTTCCAACTACCAAATCTCTCTCACCTTTCATCGTGGGATTGAACTATCTATTTTGTTAGCTCTAGCTAGTCAGGTAAACCCTATCTCTAACCTCATCCCATCCTATTGAGAACTCAAAAATTCTCAGGGATGCTGAACTGAAACATCCCTAAGGGTCACTAAATGCCATAAGGCAGCGATCTTTGATGGGGAATATCTCAGAGCTCATGTGAGGTACGGATGTGATTCTATTTCCTATAGGACTATGTTGCAGATACCTACAATAAACTCTCTCACTTTTTGGAGATCTTACTCCATTTTGATTTTGTGATGCCATCTCAGGTGATGTTAATACTTGTAGTGTTGGCTAGTACAAAGTTGCCAACTACCAAATCTCTCTCACCTTTTGTCACAGGATCAAATTGTCTATTCCATTAGCTTTGGGTGGTTGGGTAAACCCTATCCCAAACCTTGTCCAATCTTGTTGAGTGCTCGAATGTTCTCGGGCACACCAAACCAAAATGTCCCTAAGGGTCACTAAATGCCATAGGGCAGCAAGTTTTGATGGGGCATATCTCAGTCCTCGTGCAAGGTATGGATGTGATTCCAATTCCTATAGGACTGTGTTGTAGAAACCTACAATAACCTCTCTCACTTTTGGAGATCTTACTCCATTTTGATTTTGTGACGCCATCTCGGGTGATGCTGAAACTTGTAGTGTTGGCTAGTACAAAGTTGCAAACTGCCAAATCTCTCTCACCTTTCATCATGGGATCAAACTATCTATTCTATTAGCTTCAAGTGGCTGGGTAAACCCTATCCCCAACCTCATCCCATCTTGTTGAGTGCTCAAACATTCTTGGGCATGCCAAACTAAAATGTTCCTAAGGGTCACTAAATGCCATAGGGCAACAATCTTTGATGGGGCATATCTTAGAGCTCGTGTGAGGTATGGATGCGATTCTAGTTCTTATAGGACTGTGTTGTGGAGACCTACAATAACCTCTCTCACTTTTGGGAGATCTTACTTCATTTTCATTTTGTGACGCCTTCTTGGGTGATGTTGAAACTTATAGTGTTGGGGAGTGCAAAGTTGCCAACTACCAAATCTCTCTCACCTTTCATCCTATGATCAAACTGTTTATTCTGTTAGCTCTAGGTGGCTAGGTAAATGCTAGCCCCAACCTCATCCCATCCTGTTGAGTGCTCACACATTCTTGGGCATGCCAAACCAAAACATCCCTAAGAAAGATAATGACACATTAAGGGGCTTACAAGAGTTCATAAGTTTCTATTTATCTCCCCCACATTGAAAATGTCATGGAGAAAACATGGTTTGATGTGTAGAAGGAGAAGATTCTAAAGGGCTCATAACTTTTCCTCCTTGTCATAACTCACGATCTTAAGGGTTTATTAGAGGTAGGCTTAATATGGCACATATTCTAATGTGCCATAGGTTTATAAGATTGTGTCAAAACTATCAATGGAATGATAGAGATCACTATTTTGCATCATTATGAGGGTTTCTCAAGGATCTTATCTTATGTAATGTCATATTTGTGAATAGCAAAGAATACATTCACTACTTCTTGCATTATCATTCAAAAATACCAATCACATTAACATGCTCCTAAATGATAGATTTATAAGCTGTGATGTTTTTTAGTTCATTGTCTTATATTGAAAATGGTTTAGATCCTTTAAAGAAGTGTGCTTTTGATAGTTGTGGGTACATGTGACCCTCACCAATGTATGATAGTTTCATGAGAGGCAATTAAAAAAGAAGTCAAAGTAAATAGATATATAAAGTATGAAAGTATATGGTGTAGGAGAACCCTTCCAAGGCTCCCACCATTTCATTTTGGTGTGATAAACTTCTCTTAAGAAGTATGTGAATACAATAAAAGCATATAGCTCATGCTTGTGTGTTCAAGCTAGGATAGGTTTTGAAGTTTCCTCCTTCATCTTTGTTGGGAATGGTATATTGACCTTTAGTTGGAATCATTCTAAGTTCTTTATGTTTGAGTTAGGAGTTTTTATTACATTTTGGGCATATGTATGCATTAGAAGACCTCACAAGGTGGATTATTTTCTTAAAAGGCCAAAATGCTTAGACAATACAATATTTTGCAAAAGTTGTCACCATATTCTATAGATGGTGTTAAGAGCTTGGAGGTATTAGATGAGGCAAGTTGATGATATTTTTAACTCCTACGGATGTTTGGGGAAGGCCTAATAATGATCTCTAAATGTGGAAATAAGTAATGTTACTTGGGCAATAAAAAAATGCAGCAACTTTTAAAAGTTACTCAACAACTTTGTCCTTTGTTAAAGAAAAGGTTTAATTTGTAAAATGGATTAACATTAAGCTTTGAACCTATTAAAAAAAAAAAAAAAAGGTTTGTAAAACCCTAAAGAAAATGTGGTTATTGTCTTGATACTATTGCTATATGGTTCAATAATCTGTGCATTTTTTTTCAGCAATAATACTGATTTTTGCCTTGTTTTGAAGAAATTTTACATTGTGACTATGATTTGGTTGGGTGATATAGTTTTTGTATTTTATATTCTCCATTATTAATGCTTTAGATCAGATTTGTAATCAAGTTTTATAAGGTTTTGTAAATTTCTTTAAAGTTTATTGTTTGCTGTCCAGTTTTGAGTTCTCAACAATGAATGGGCTGTAGCTATTGTTTCCACCATGGGATTTCCATGGCCTTTTGGATTCCAAGAATAAAGACACTAATTTGTAACATATTGAAAGAAAGGGCATAGAAAATGTGTACAAACATTTTTTTGACAAATCCCTAGGCGAGCTGGACAATGCCCGGCTAGGAGCAATCAGCAAAGAATTAGTTCTCAAGAGCAAAGTATAAGGATTCAAGATGGATATAAGAAGGTTATTTCTTGAAGAGGAGATGTTTCTATGAGTTGAATAAGGTGTTAAAAAGTTGAGGACATGAGGCAGCCCTCAAAACCCCCAAAACCCTCATTTTTTTGCATTATTTTTGTACGACTTTTTGGTGGCCTAAAAGCTCAAAAATCATTGAGTATGGATTGTGTGAAACAAATGTTATTAAGGCCAAGTCTGATGAATCCCTAAGGGTAATAAGTTATTAGCCTTAGAAATCTGGGTGGAGGCCTAATTAGGGTCTCTTCTAGTAGCCTTTTTGTGAAGAAACAAAGAAATCAGGTATGAACCCATTACTACCATCCATTCAAGCATAGTAAAAATGTTCCAATAGCTTCTTAAAAATCATAGAAACCTTGGTTGGAATAGGGATTATTTTGGAACCCTGGTAGACCTACATATGTATTTTGGAAGAATTGCACTCCTAGGAGGATAAGTGAGTCATGGAGCAAGTTTTGATAATTTCACTTGGTGGGAAGGTTAGGGAAGGTTAGGGGATGTTCTAAGTTTCAAGAAATCCTATAGACCAAGTTAGGTGTTAGAAGAACATCAAGATCCTAGCGTGGATCAATGACATAGACTGGATAGTCTACCCTGAACTTTCTCCACCAGAAAGTATATTTTAGAATGAAAATAAGTGAATAGACTCTACACAATGCATTGAGGATAGTTTTCCAAAGAGAGAGCCAAGAAAATCATATGATATATGCAAATAAATAGTAGATAATGGTAAATAAATATCAAAGTAGAGAACATTTTTTGAATATGATAGGGAATGACTATGTTTTTGTATTATATTCCAAGTAATGATTAGTTGGAATGTATGTCATAGACTAAGGGAGATAATATTCATGAAGGGTTTTAGATAAAAGGCTACTAGAATTGTCAAAACAACATTAATGATAATAAATGCATAAGGTAAAGGCATTATGAAGGAATGAGATCAAAGGAAAATATTTGAGGCAACAATAGTGAGTGTGATGAACAACTTTTTAAACCTTTGTAGTAGTGTAACTATCAACATCTCTAGAAAAACTCTTAAATCTTTATCAAAATGCCAATTTCCATGAAAACAATGACATGGTATTAAACTTAATTTTCATGTTCATTTCTAGGGCTTTGTGGTAGGGTTAAATAAAGTGGAATCATTTTCTATGTAAATGGAATAAGTAAAAGAATGTCAAGTGGGAAAGTATGATCATGACAATCTTTAAAATCATTCTAACTTTTCTTTCAACTAAGCACAACAATAGTGCTCGGTCCAAACAAGTGAAAAAGTATATGTGAGAAGCCTATGTAGCAGTTATGTGCAAATGGAATAGAGGTGTCCAATTGAGATCAATGATTGATTAAGGTATAATGAAAAACCTCTTAAAAGCTAGTTTACTACTATATCACATAGATTATAGTCATATGGTAAAAAGCAAGGAGAAAATTTATGGTAGAGGTATATAAGAACTAATTTAATGGATCATATGATAGCGAATTTAACAAAAAATAAGACATAGTGAGACAATAATCTTAATAAATCTAGTAATCATGTGTAATAGAATAGAAGATATTTAGTACTATTTATAGTAGGAGTAATAAATTAAAATGTTTCAAGGATATTTTAACAAAACAACTAGTTCTGTACATGCAAGATGACTCACAATCAAATACTACAATGAGTTGTACAGTTGTGAGTTAGTTCATAAAGGGATAACCACAAAGGAAAAATCATAGTTCTATAGCTATGAAGAGGAGCTCCAACTGCCATTTAGGTGGTGGTAGGTTGATAGTTTGAGGAAACTTATTATCTAGTCCTATTTTTTCAATGTTGAACTCTATTAGAATAAATTTAAAAGTTTCACCTAACATGAACTAAGAATTCAACAAAGGCTTTCAAATATTTTTGCATACATGTCAATGCACTAGTGATATATGGTGATTTTGAGGCTACACTATATCACTATATTATTATATTGTTATGATGAATGGTGATCTAATTATTAGGATCCTAACAAATCTAGAGGTCCAAAGATGTGCAATTGTCATAACATTAATAATAAGACATTGAAATAGTGAGGTTTTCCCTTTGGAGAATGTGACAGTTATAACATTATGGAAATAGTAGTGTTAAAGAAGATGACAATAGGCACTCCAAAATTCATGGTCTAAATGAGAAAATGGATTCCAAAATATGTCTTATATTATGCAAGAAAGGGCCCTGAAAGTGAGTGCAAAGAACTCTTTGACCAAGCCCTAGGCGAGCTAGGCAATGCTCGACTAGGGACTATCAGCAAAGAAAGAGCTCTTGAGAGCAAAGCTTGAAAAATGAAGACTTTCCCTTCTAAGGGATTGAAGAGGAGTATGAGGAGGTTATAACTTGTGGAGGAGGAGTCCTAATGAAGTGTGGAAGGTGTCTTAAAAGTGGGGATACCAGGCAACCAAGAAAGCCCTACCAAATCATCAATTTTGCTATTTTTGTTGTATGACCTGTGTGTACCCTGAGACCCTAAAAATCCTAAAGAATGGGTCCCATGTATCAATTTTTCTTATGGCTAGAGGTATTGAAACTCTAAGACAAAGTGAAGCAGCAGTATGCAGTAGAAGCCTTCAAACAACAAGGAATGGTGGAAATGCTCAAATTCCCTCAACACCCAAGGTGAAGGGTCCTAGTGCCAAATAACTATCATAGGTATGGATATGGGATTAATGGAAGGTTATCACAACCCCCACAAGATAAGGTAACCTAATCACTAGGTCTACCCAAGTACCAAGCACCAAAAACTCAATATGCACTACTAGATTCCCTTAGCCAAAAGAGGGATCAAACCCCAAAAAGTGAATACAAAGACTAGGGGTGGCCTAAAATAACTTATATGGCCTATTTAGGTCCTAAAAAACATGAATCCATGATTCATTTCATCAAAGACAACTTATAGTATGAAGTTGCTTTGAAAAACCACTAAATTGGCTTGTAGCCCTCCTAGAATGAGGAAGAGGTGTAAATTTGGATTATTCCAAATGACATGGTGACTTGACTAGTTATTTGGATACCCTTTTGGGTCTTATGAAACATTCAAAAGTGACCAAGCATGGAGAAGAATGGAGGTTGTTGACGTTGCAACATTAGATCAGATTTGAAGGCCTAATTAGGGCTCTGTTTACACTGTAGGTACACTTTCTACAAAGAGAAAATAAAATCCAAAAATTAGGAAATTTGGGGGCATGTAAATGAGAAAAATTTATAGTATATTAGCCTCTGGTGAACCCAAGAACTCAATCTAGAAAAACTATTGTAAATGCTGATTTGGTGTACTCTTCATGAAGCACACCTAAGGTATGGTGGCAAACTCACCTCCTTGCATCTTTTGGAAAAAAAATTTCTTAATATGAAAGTGCATTATTACACCTTTTATTCCACCAAAGGGCATCAATTTCCAATGCTGGAATATGCCAAAATAACCCAACCCTACTAAGTTGCTGATTAGGCTAATTTCTAGGCAACTAGCAATAAAAAATGAATAACTTTCAAACTATGAAGAGTTAGAACATGAGACTTGTTGCAAAATAAAATAGATAAAATTAATTTTTTTTTTAGATCCATGGATACATATCCAATCATCTTTCCATGTCTATACCAGGGTCTGCAACACATGTTTATGCAAGGAAAAATGCTAATTATATTACTTTCAATGCCAAAATTATATATCTGTCCTATCACCCACCTATAAGGGCTTATATATGATGCTACCAATGGTTATATGAATGGTTTGAAAAAAAATAGAAATTTGGGAGAGGATTTTACAAGTTTTAGCAACTTTTTAAGAAGTTGCTCAAAGTTGCTTTGACAACTTTTAGAGCAATTTTTGCATATTTTGCAATTTTGCATATCTAGTGACCAAAATTGGTCCTAACCTTATTTTTATGATACTTAAAGGATCTTAACATGAAAAAAATGTAAATACCTATCTGTTAGATCATTAATGACCGATAGTTAGACAAGGGCTTATAAAATGCCAATCTTGTAACTATGGCCTTACAATGAGATCCAATGTTAAATCTATTATTCCTAAGCATGGATAAAGGCCACAAGGACCTTAGTTTGAAATCTTTATGGTTATTTTTTAAGGTAGAGTGGGTGCTCCTACACCACAAAGGAGATATTGGCCCTAGAAATCTAGGTGGAGGCCTAATTAGGGGCTCTCCATGTAGCCCTTTTGTGAAGAAATCTTGAAATCAGGTACAAACCCATTGTTGTTATCCATTCAAGCACTTTTTAAACCTTTGTAGTAGTGTAACTATCAATATCTCTAAAAAATCTCTTAAATCTTTATCAAAATGCTAATTTCTATGAAAACAATGACATGGTATTAAACTTAATATTCATGTTCATTTCTAGGGCTTTGTGGTAGGGTTAAAGAAAGTGGAATCGTTTCCTATGTAGATGGAATAAGTAAAAGAATGTCAAGTGGAAAAGTATGATCATGAAAATCTTTAAAATAATTCTAACTTTTATTTCAACTAAGCACAAAAATAGTGCTCAGTCCAAACAAGTGAAGAAGTGCATGTGAGAAGCCCATGTAGTAGTTATGTGCAAATGGAATAGAGGTGTCCAATTGAGATCAATGATTGATTAAAGTATAATGAAAAACCTCTTAAAAGATATTTTACTACTATATCACATATATTATAGTCATATGGTAAAAATCATGGAGAAACTTTATGGTAGAGGTATGTAAGAACTAATTTAATGGATCATATGATAGTGAATTTAAAAAATAATAAGACATAGTGAGACAACGATCTTAATAAATCTAGTAATCATGTGTAATAGAATAGAAGACATTTAGTACTATTTATATTAGGAGTAATAATTTAAAATGTTTCAAGGATATTTTAACAAAATACCTAGTTTTGTATGTGGAAGATGACTCACAATCAAATAATACAATGAGTTGTAAAGTTGTGAGTTAGTTCATAAAGGGATAACGATGAAGGAACAATCATAGTTCTAAAGCTATGAAGAGGAGCTCAAAATGCCATTTAGGTGGTGGTAGGTTGGTATTTTGAGAAAACTTATTATCTAGTCCTATTTTTTCAATGTTTAACTCTATTAGAATAAATTTACAAGTTTCACCTAGCATGAACTAATAATTCAACAAAGGCTTTCAAATATTTTTGCATATATGTTAGTGCGCTAGTGATATATGGTTTTTAGGGTGTGTATAGAGGTTTGGGAACCTAGTAAGGTTCTAAGAGTCAATAAAATCCAATTTGAAATACTTTTTTGTAAGTTTTTCAATATTTATTGCTATAGCGCAAAAATTGCAAAAAGTTGTTAAGCAACTTTTGCAATTTTGCTAAGCAACTTTTTGTTTGAGCAACCCAACGGTCCAAACTATCAGGTGGTTGAGCAAAGAAATTGAAAATGACCTATATAGGATTAGAGAATTTGAAAATGGATCAATGGAGAAGATCCAATTGCTATATTACTTTCAAATCAATAGAAACTATTGTGTTTTAGTGCATTTTCCTGATTTTGCAAGTACAGTATGAAACTTAAGGGCTACAAGATGAACTTTATGTACTGAAAAGCTGATACAATCTATCTAGGAGATTTTGGATTTGGGTTGAAGTCTTTAAATATTCTCTTGCAAAAGTTATTGAATTTATTAGTCTGCTGGTCTGAGAAACCCTTGATTTTAGGGTTTGGGCAGTTAAATGACCCTAACTTGTTAATCCACTGGTGGAATTCCTTCTCCACTAGCATGGAGCAAGTTAAGGGTGTATACTATAGAATTTTTGTAGTTTTGAAATAGGAGTTGAAGTTTGTGATTTTTGGGAGCAAGCCCTAGGTCAAATATCTTCATGTATTTGACCCAATTTTGAAGAAATTAGACTAATCAGAGTGATGGAGAGAGTTTGAAAACTTGATGATAAAAAAAAGTGCCCTTGTTTAAGCTAGTAGAACATCCTAGGATTGGATATTTGATCCTATGCACCCATTCTTAACCACTTGCCTTGAAAACCAAGCCTAAACTAGCTAATTAGGTTTGTGTACTTGGTTATGGTTATGATATGCTGGAGTAGAATTGGTCTTTGCAACTTTGCAGTCTGTGAGAACTTGGAAAGGGTACTTGAAACTATAATTTGTTCCTCAGGTCTTTTGGTGAGTTTTAAAGTTATTGGCAAAAATCAATGTTTGGAGACCTAATAGGATTCTAGGTTTATTCTTGCAAATTGGATTGTGGGTTATTGGGAGTGCAACCAGTGGGTGATTTGGCTTAATTGGGTTGAAACTAAGTGGATCCATGCCTTTGTTAGAAATTGTAAGGTCTAGAACCATAAAATCCCCATTTTTCCCTATTTAAGGGAGTTTGTTCTTATTGCTCAATTGTGGATCGAGTTGCTTTGTGTCTTACTTGTGGGTGGTAAGATTTGAAAACTTTCTTAGTGATTCCTAGGAGGGGTAGATACTTATAAAGAAGAACAAGCCATAAGTTCAAACCTTGAAACATTTTTGATGTGTTGATTGGGGATTGGCCTTGTATTGTGCTTCCATTGTTGTGCACTCTGCATCAAGTTTGTCACAGATGAACATGGGACATACATCCCATAATCTTAAAGCACTGGCATAATACACTTTTAAGGATATTAATGCCATGAAAGTAGAGCCTGAAGCTAAGAGACATGGATTGAATGAGGTCAAGCAATAGATATATGAAAGTTCTCTATAATAGCTCAAAAACATTAGATACTTGCAACCTCTATATTCACCATGCATTAGATATAGTTTGTGACCAAGTTTTGAAAGGTTTTGTAAATTTCATCAAAGATACCTATTTGCTTTGGAGTTATTTATCATGAAAGGGCTATCAATCTTGTCTCCACCATGGAAATTCTATGGTCTTCTAGATTTCAAGGCTACAAATCCCTATGCAAGAAAGGGCCTTGAAAGTGAGTGCAAAGAATTCTTTGACCAAGCCCTAGGCGAGCTAGGCAATGCCCAGCTAAGGACTATCAACAAAGAAAGAGCTCTCGAGAGCAAAGCTTGAAGAATGAAGGCTTGCCCTTCTAAAAAATTGAAGAGGGGTATGATGAGGTTCTAACTTGTGGATAAGGACTCTTGATGAAGTGAGGAAGGTGTCTTAAAAGTGTGGACAACAGGTAGCTAAGAAAACACTACCAAACCCTCAATTTTTCTATTTTTGTAGTACGGCCTGTATGCACCCTAAGACCCTAAAAATCCTTGAGCATGGGTCATATGTATCAATTTTTCTTAAGGCTAGATGTGTTGAAACTCTAAGATAAAGAAGAAATTGGCCCTAGAAATAGGTGGAGGCCTAATTAGGGGCTCTCCTTGTAGCCCTTTTGTGAAGAAATCTTGAAATTAGGTACAAAGCCATTATTGTTATCCATTCAAGCATAGTACAAGTGTTCCAATAACACCTTAGGACATCATGGAAACTTAGTTGGAATGGGGAGTGCTATGGTACCCTACTAGACCTATAAAACTTTTGGAGGGATACTGTTCCTAGAAGAGTAAGGGAGTGATGCTGCAAGTTTGGATCAATTAACCTAGCGATGAGGTTGGGAAAGGTTAGGGAATGTTCTAAGTAGCAAGAGATCCTATAGACCACATAGGTTTATAGAAAACACCAAGATACACATATAATATACAAGGTTGCATGGGGATGGGGGTACTTGGGGTACTTAGGGTATGGGTACAGGTACAATACAACTATTTTTTATAATAGGGGATGAGGGTACTTGGGTATGTCAAAATTTATTTTTAATTATACTTTTATATTTATAGGAAACCTAAATTTATGAATCATGATAATGATTTTTCAAACCAAGAACAGTGATAAAGTTTGCAAATATAATGTATTATTTTTAGTTTCAGATTTGTTATATGCTTGTAATAATTATTTATGATAAATGTTTAGATGCATAACATAGAAGGAAAGTTTAAACATGAACAAGAAGATCATAAATCATCTAATAATGAGATATTGCAAATGATAAATTTCTAGCTTTAACATTGATAAAGTTTACTGTTGATCAATATTGTATCAAAGTTTCAAACTGATTAGGTATTGAATTAAGCTTGATAAACAAATAATAGAGAAGGAAAACTTTAAACATGAAAAAGATCATAAATCATATGATGATGACATATTGGAAATGATAAACTTATGCTTAAACAGTGATAAAGTTTATTGTAAATAAATATTCTATCAAATTTTTGAATTGATTAGGTATTGCGAGATGATACACAAAAAAAAACCAAAAAAAATCAAAAATCTCAATCAAGGTCCTTAGCTATCATACTCTCCACCGAGTACCCGGTCCTTGAGATATGTATAACTAATACTTGGGTACATGGGTACGAGTACCAGGGGTGTCATACATGAAGAAACATATAATATATTATGATAACCAATAATGTCATACATGAACAAACATATAATATAAAATGATAACCAATAATGTCATACATTAGCAAGCACATAATATATTATGATAACCAATAATGTCATACATGAACAAACATATAATATATTAACCAATAATATCATAAGTCTAATAATGTCATGCATCAAATAAATGTCATACATCAAATATAAAATTTCATATATACATCAAATGTATATCAAATATGTCCACTAACATAAAATCCAACATATATGTCCGCTGATGCCTATACATGTATGTCTATCAATATATCTTCTCCTTCCCATGAGGGGAAGGAAACAAATCTCTAGAGGTCTTTGGTCATCATGTGGAGGGAGATGATGGTAATGATGGGGTCTTCCTCCCACGCTCACTCATCCTCTTGTTGAGGCTCTTCTCTAACTCGAGTTGATACAAACAAACAATAATTATTATATATTGAAATCAAATATATTTACACACAAAATTAATTATTTGCTTACTATCATCATATAGTCACTCTGCAAGTCCACCTCAAAGGCTCATGGACGATCGGGTGTGACAAGACCCTACAAAAATTCAATAAATATAATCACTTATAAATAAAATGAGAAATTTCAATACTAACTATTATAAACAACAACTAAAACCAAGAAAATTCTTTCATACCTCAATCAATGGCTATGAACTAGCCATAGCTATAGCCATTCCACAATTGACAGATTTCCAAAGATGAGGAGGAGTCTTAGATGTCAATAGCTGCATGTCATACAATACACATTACATGTAATATGAAACATGAAACAAATATAATCAAATGAATTCAATTAACATGAAACAAATGTACCTCTACGAAGCTCGTATCATGTCTAGGCATGGAGTCTGTAGTGAATGTCGATGATCCTATAGAGTATTGATGCACATGCATAATTTTTTTTGTCAATCCTTCATATGATTACTTAATAAATATATGTTTTAATTTAAATGATTAAATTGATACATAGCTCTAGACTCATTGACAGGACAAAAAATAGGGCCAGGGGATTGCTATTAGGGCCGCCAACACTTTGACCCTGAATTTTGAACAATGTCAATAATAATTAATTAGTCATTCAATATACATATGAAATGTGATTAAATTAGTTTATTATAATTTTAATTTACCTGTGTGTCAATGCCAAATGTCTCATTCAAGAACTGATTAGTCACTAGTCCATTATCCACACCATCTCTAGCATGACTGCCAAATGTGCATAAGGATTCACATGATGTGCACATGTAACCATGATGTGCAACAGGCTCCTCCTCAACTAATAGACTCATGCATTGAATGAGGTCTACATCAAAGCACTAATAGTCCCTAGAGTGCTGGCCTCTACATGTTCCTTCATAATTGAAGGGATAGTCACATGCTCACCCTATGTGTTGACCACAAGTGCCCTAACTACATTAAGGTCATGACATGCCCCCGAACTCTCAAATGATTACCCCCCACCTCTACCTTGAGAGTCTAATATATCAAAATAATTGGGGATCTCCCCAAGGATAAACTCACAATAAAATTTCCTTAAGAAGCACATTGGGACCTCTCTATTATTGCAAGGAGGGGCATCAAAAACCATCCACCATCTATCCCAAAAATTATTTCTAATACCATCGTGTATGCACCAATGGATGGGGAACCTTTTAGTCATCTCTCTAATAGTATTGTAGACACTTAAAATTGTCCTAAAGACTATATTAATTTATTTAATATTGCATTTGACATTATAATTAATTATATTTGTCATATTCTTCTACCTATTTATTTAAATTTATTTAATTAAGTAGGTTCACTTTCCTAAGGTATTTAAATTTAATTTAAATACCTCCAACCTTAATGTGTAAAATTTATTTAATACATGATCCTCCATAAATCCCCCTTTTAAATAAATTCTATTTATTTAAATCTCTCCATTCATTAATTCCTCTAAACCTATGATTAAATTAAATTTTATTTAATTTAATCTTAAACCTAGCCTAAAACCTAGTCTACAACCATCACTTTCATCCTTCTAAGCCTATCCACCATTTAATCCCACTTAATTACCTTAATCATCTTGCTAATCCCTCCTTAAGCCTAAGTGTGTGCTCACACGTGTGAGAAAACTTTGAATGTTAACCACTTGCATGGCTTGCTTATGTGTCTCCTTGTGGCACTATGTGGATGCCACATAGATGCCACCTCACCCAGGGCCTCTCTCAAGAATATAAATAAAGCCCTTGTCTCAAGCATTTTCATCTCCTCCACATGCATTGTTATCATGTTAGTTTGAGTTTTGAGCTTCCATAGTGTTATCATGCTAGTTTGAGTTTTAGAGTTTTTATAGTGATTTTGATGTTGCATACTAACCCTTGGTAGCTGATTTTAGATTGCATTTGCATTGTTACATTTATCTTATTCATGCATTTAGATCTTCATTTCACTTGCATACTAGCTTAGTTTGCACATTAACTTAGTTTTCTTTATTGCATTTCATCTCCACATCCTTGAATGCTTTCAAACATGGCTTCCTCCATAGCCATTGTTTGAGGTGTTCTTCATCTCATATAGAATAGTTGCATAGTTTCATCGATCACACTTGCACCTTCACATCAAGGGATTCAAACATAGTTGTGTTTTGGGAAACCACACCAACGAGGCCTCTCATGGGTGCCTTTGTTGAGCTATTTGAGGTTGCTTGAGGACTTGAGTTGTCGGTTTCTTTGAGTTGCAAAACTCAAGCAAATTTTAGTTAGTTTTCTTTCATTGTTGAATATTTAATGCATGCACATCAACTAATGTTTGTTTGTTAACTCTTGCTTCTATCAGGTCAAATTCTCTAGTATAGAAGTATCTTGTTCACCAGACTTTCTAAATAATGCACAAATCCTCCCTTTTGGTATATCTTTTTTTTAACATCTTGAAATGATAATTTATTTTCATAATATCTTTTTTGTTCATCCCTGTTAACCTACCAAATATCTAACTGACCACTAACAAAAGTTATGTGGGTCTTAATGGACTTAAGGGAGGATGCCAATTGAGCTCTCATTGGATTGGTTTGTCCACAAGCTTTCAACCTACCAATGAGTGCTTCTAATTTGGTTTTACCTCTCTCTATTTCATTTATTATGTTTTCTTGTGTGCCAGTAGGAGGTCTTCCAACTGGCGTAGGTTGCAGTATTTGTTGTTCTTGTTGTGGAGGGTTTTGGTTTGGATCTTGTTGAGGGTTTTGGTTTTGATCTTTTTGGGGATTTTTCAGTTCATTATTCACATTTCCTGATAAGAAATCAATTGGAATCTAAATAAATAAACAAATTTAAAGAAAATTTTAAAAAACCCACAAAATAATGCAAAAAAATATAAAACAATGCAAAAAGAAGGTCAGACAACATATGACATGCTTGTGATCTTAAACTTTGACAGCGAGGAGGCATATTGACAAGGTGGGCATTGAAAACCTTCAATTTGTTGAAACATGTACTCATTGTGAGGAGGAGCAATTATAAAATAAAGATAAAATGAATGGGCTAGAGGTTTGTAGCCCATTTATAACAAATGGGGTTTTTAAAAAGTACATACATACTATAGCGCGTACACGCTATGGCTCAAAATAACCAAGCCATAGAACGTGTGTGCTAGAGTGCATATGTACTATTGAAAATTAGAAAAAAAGAAAAATGGTGTCACCTTTTTGGCACCACAACTTGGTGCACTTACCCTATTTGCCCAATATCTTCTCTCATGGCTTGACTCCATACAACATTTTCCAGTGCATCCTTAGTAGACATGAATCATTTCTTAATTTTTTTCTTGTCATACGTCTAGCCTCTTTATCTTCAATAATTTGTGTAGGAGGGTGATGTCTTTTGACATACTTTGATAATCTTGGTTCTTCTCTATTTTCTTCAATAGTTCTTTCAACATCTAAATCATTGTGTGCTTCTCTATCAAGTAAATCATCATTTCTTTCACGTGTACTAATCTCATTATCATAATGTATCTCAGGATCATTTTTCAACTTAACTCTTGATTGCAACTCCATTCTTGAATGCAACTTGACATTCACTATTTATGACTCAATAGTCAATGATAATTGTTGTTGTTAATTTGCAACTTGATTTACAACAACATCCTCAATCATGTCATCATAGAAGTATACAAAAGATTTGTAATCTTCATATTCTTTTCTAGGTTTAGCTTCATGTACTTCTATATATTCATCAAATTTCATATTTGCACTTTCCACAATTTTGCTAGTGTTAGTATTTAAACACTTATAAGCTTTTCTTCTTGTGTAATAGCCTAGGAATATACCTTCTTCACTTTTAGCATCAAGTTTCCATTTCTATGATCTTTGAGTATATAACAATTGCTTCCAAATACCTTAAAATATTTGACATTAGGCGAATATCACTACCATAACTCAAAAGGTGTAGCATGAGTACATTTCTTTACTTGTACACAATTTAGGGTATAGAAAGTTGTACTTACAACTTCTCTCTAGTATTTTAAAGCAATATTCTTTTCCATCATCAGTGTTCTAGCATAGTGCATTATAGACCTATTTCTCCTTTCAACGATTCCATTTTGTGGAGGGGTTCTAGGTGTAGATGTCTGTCTTTTGATTCCTTTGTCATTACAGATAATCTCAAAATCATTTGATGTAAATTCTCCATCTTTGTCAGATCTCATACATTACAAGCTTTTACCTATTTGCTTTTCCACTCTAGCCAAGTACCACTCAAACAATTAAAATGTATCAGATTTTTGCTTTAAAAACATAACTGTCATCATCCTAGAATAGTTGTCAACAAATAAGATAATGTACTTGTCACCTTTATAGCTTTGCACATTTATTGGTCCACATAAATAAGTATGATCTAGATCAATTATTCCTTTTGAAGTGTAAGTCTTACTTTTAAAAATTGATTTAGTCATCTTGCCTAACTAACATTGTTTGCATATTACATTGTCTAGTTTCTTTAGTTTTGGCAAACCTGTTACTTTTTTCATCTTACTGATATTGACCAAATTATCAAAATTGACATGACATAACATTTTCTGTGATATCCATACATCATCAAATTGAACAACTGGACAAGTAATATCATTCATATCAAGATAGAATAGATTACCTCTAGTTTGATCACCATTGCCAATTAAATCTCCATTAACATCATAAATCTTGGGTTTTTTTTCTTTCAAATTCAACCTTAGAACCAACACTATTCAATTGTGATGCACTCAGTAAATTATAATTCAATCCTTCAACATAATAGGCATTATCAAAAATGATCTTATCTATCAACTTAATTGATCCTTTTCCTTTGGTAAGACATGGTGCATCATTCCTAAATCTAACACTACTTCCATCATAATGGACTAAGGAATTGAACTTACTTTTATCTCCAGTCATATGATTGTGGAACATCCACTATCAATGGTCCAGCTGTCCCTCTTATTCACATAAGAAACAAGTGTAGTTGTCTCATCTTCATTAGATTCATCTTTCATTGCAACATATATAACTTCATCCTCACGATCATCAAATTCTTCAACAACATAACGAGATTTCTTTCCTTTTTCCTCATAGCCTTTTCTGTTCTCATATCTTCTGCTTTTGAATTTGGAAAATTTATTTTTACTTCTGTGGTTCTTCTTCTCTAGACATATAGCAACAATATGACCAACTTCATTGCATTTAAAAAATATGATAGGAATTTTACCTTTGTATTTCCCTTTTCCTCTATGAAATCTCCTAGCTAGCAATACTTCAAGCTAATCAACATCTTCCTCATCTGTATCACTATCATTGGAAACATATTTTACCTTTTTCTTTTTCTTCACACTAGATTATTTAAGTGATAGCTTAAAAGAAAATTCAACATTTTCAAATTTGAAGTTTTCAAAATTAGATCGTTCAAAAGAAATAAGCCTACCTACCAAACCTTCAAAAGTTAGGTCATTACCATGTACACATCTTAATTCTTCTATAGTAGAAGATCTAATAGCATATATGGGTAGCAATGTCCTTAATGCTTTACTTAATATAGTATCATCAAAAATCTTACCAATAGATCCTCTTATGGCATTTATGACTTCTTTTATTCTAAAGCAATACTGAGAAAATTCTCCCCTTCTTCTGTTCTCATATCATCAAACTTACCTCTAAGACTTTCAAATTTGGCTCTCAAAACATTTTTGTCTCTTCCATTGATGATCTGAAGAGCATCCCACAACTTCTTTGAAGTATCATAGCTTTTAATGTCATTAAACTCAGAATAACTTTGGGTAGATGCAATCTCCAACATTTCTTGGTTGTGTTCTGTGTTCTTTTTCAAATCTTCAGATCTTTAGTAGATGTAATCTCCAACAGCTAGTATGTTCATGATCTCCAAGTCCTCCTAGTTGTAGCTTCATCAAAATTTTCCATGTAGGAAAATTCTCCTTGTTAAGCTTGGGTACCTCTCTCTTAGGTATCTTGATCTTTGACTTATAGTACCTTGAAACTATCTCTCACAAGAAACCAATGCTCTAATACTAATGTTTGGAATAGTTTAAAATAACTGAGAGGTGGGGTGAATCAGTTATCCAAGGTCCAAAAAATCCCAATGAAACTTATCAGTGCTTAACAAAACTCATGCATATATCTTCTTCTTAAAAACCTTGCATGCATCCATTAGATCATTCAAAATATAAACTTGGAGGTTACCATACTAGGTCAAAATCACTTTGTAGAAATGTAAACATGAAACGTAACAAAATCCTTCACACATATGATAGAAGGATTTTACATGGGAACCAAATTTGGGAAAAACTACTAGTAACATGCTACTTTCTCACTCTTCTGAAGTGATGCCCAATGAAAGGCCAACCCTATCAAAGGTTACAATACACACTATTCAATGTGACCCAGTTAAAGAATTTCAATCACCCTATTAGGATTGACCCTTGTTAGACGAATTTAGGCCATTCCATTAGAGTGCCACCTGGTTAGAGGATTTAAAAATGACTATTAGGTCAACCTTAATCCAAAGGATTTTACCTAAACTGATACAATTATTAGAGAGTAATAGTAAGGCTTGATTTGGTAACAAAATACAACTCACTTTATAAATTACAGATATCTATTCAGTCCTCCATTCTGCTTGGCTTCATTCACTTTAGCCCTAATAACTTGTTCACCCTTTAAGAATTGATTCCCTTAAGCCTTCTTTCTTTGCATGCCAAATGAAAACTCTTTCCTTAGGCCACCATATGATGTTGGAAATATAAGATTGGCTAAGTTTTTGAGAGGGGAGGGGTGAATTAGTAACCTATAAAACTTAATCTTAATTCACCAATTAATCCTTCATATGTATTATGATCTAATTGCATACATGAAAAAATGAAGGCATTAAAACATTCATAACACTTTAACACACAATATGGCGACCCATAAACCTTCCATATAGAAAG
Source organism: Cupressus sempervirens (assembly GCA_028749045.1). Lineage (NCBI taxonomy): Eukaryota > Viridiplantae > Streptophyta > Pinopsida > Cupressales > Cupressaceae > Cupressus > Cupressus sempervirens. Next base: position 270,103,481 of record CM053784.1, on the reverse strand, counting down.
TAAAACTAAGGTGGGGATGATACCCACAAGCTTTAGTACTACTGTATAAAGTTGGCCTATTAAGGCTTACAATGATCACTTCTGATGATTTTCCCTATTAGGAGCAATAAGGACTACTAGGTCCACCTTGCAAAAGGATTTACAAACATACAATGAAGTATGCACTTAGTAAAGAGATTTACAAAAGACTATTAAGTCTACCCTGTGAAAGGATTTAACTATTCCACCTCTTAGGATGAACTAGTGGCTAATCTCTAATCTATAACTTGGTTTGCTAAATGCGACTCTTTGAGTGTAATGATCACCTTGCTGTGATCAATAAATCTTTGCTGCTCCTTAAATTGTTGTAGCCTTTTACTTCACACTTCTCCTTCTTACTGCTTGTTTCATTCTTCTATTATATCTTTGTTGGGTGTGATACAATACATTACATATATACCAATCCAATTCATAATTCATCAAAGTTGGCTACAATACAAGTTTCACCAAAATATACAAAGTTGGTCCAACTGCAGATACTCAGGTTCTGAAGAAAAACTCGGTGAGGTTCTTACACTTGGCACCATTATAATTCCTCATCATTGTCATGCACTCAGTAGACATAGAAGTTTGGTTCATAATGATCACTTCCAAGTAGTTTGCACTTGTGATTTAGTGAACACTGTGAAACTTGACATATAAAGTAAATTAGTCGATTGACACTACATAGCTCATTCAACACTATCTCTATGAGCTCGATATAAATTAAATCAATTGTTTAATAGTGTATAGATCAGTCAACACTAGATTCACATTGATGAAGCTACAAACTTGGTAAGTGTAATGCCACACTAAGCATAATCAAAATAATTGAAAAACAAAAACAAATACCATAAATGCAATAATTTTTAAAAAAATCATCTTAATACAAGTACATATACATAGATTGAACCATTCTCAATCTGAAATCCTCAATAAAAAATATGATATCATCCAAATATGTTTCCATAATGATGCTGATACAAATTGAGTTCAGTACAATAATGTAGTACAACATCATTTCTAAACATCTATGTCCAACATAGGGACCCTAAAGCTGTTTCAAATAGTAACTTCAATAGTCATCTTCAGTTACTTGCTAAACAATCTTGAAGCACCTAGAAAACACACAAAAATGCAACACAACACAACAGGGGGCTCAATACACACTGATTTGAAAAGCATTAGCCACCTGCATACATGTTAGAATGAACATATACACAACCATAATGTAGATATCTTATACACTTAACATAGTGCAGTTCCAGAATTAATATGCAAGAAGTAAACATTTACTAAATCATGCAAAATTAAACTCACACTAAGAATAACCCATAAATGAAGCATATATATACTGAGGTGTCATCATCATGGCACTAAGATTCTACATCCATGTATGGTATGCTCATAGTCAACACATAACGATATTCTCTATTATACTTGTCAATGACAGAATAGAGATATGCCTTGTTCTCCATACTTAACCATATAGGTTTAAGTCATAGGTAAGGTCAATTATCTTTCATATGTAATTAACCCTCCCAATTTATTTTAAAATTATCACTGAATTAAGTAACTGAATATGATAAACCAAATTCAGCCACCTCGATATACATTCATCATAGCTATTCTTAACATACACATCAAACAGATTTACAAAAGAATGTACATACAACAGATATGAAATCAGTATACAACATGATACTACATCCTTTAATCCATTTGTAACACATCTTATTCTACCAAGTTCAAATGTAAATATAGATAATAAAAACAACAAAATCTAAACCTATAATATCAAGATTACGTAAATACAATTGAACTATTGTCACAACTCAATGATACTTACTGAATCTTCATACTATACATCTAGTTTCCTACTAACCAAACCATCTATACTTAACTTTGACATGACCAAGATTAATATTAAAATGCATATAATATTATTGTTTAAATGACATATCATCAAACAAATATCAATCTCTATCTCAAATCTTAAAACAACTTACATTACAATTATCAACTGATATTCATCTCTAAAATACAAGATTTCTAATTTATAAAACTTTAATTTCCAAAAAAACATATCAATGTTCATCGAAAAGCTTCATAACTCATTCAACTAATTTAATCATAATTGGCAGACTTCTCCATGTCTAGTCTTAATTACAGTTTTATACAAAAGAACATTAATAATGAAATCGTATATTTAACATTATTTCCAATATCCAATTGCAAGCTCTACTCTTGGACAACACATAAGCTAATACCAATTTAGAATTTACACTAGCTATTAGACAATATGCTACTGCCCATAACTAAAATCTTACAAACATACAATACTGTGATTCAGAAAGCATACCATTATGCTATTTACACTGCAATTGTAAAACTTTTAGCTTACCAAAACCCGTAATTAACTAGAATGAAAAACTACTATGTTTTAAGATGAATACATACTGTTCCTCATCATTTTCATTTTAAGCATCGAGTAACATCAGTTATGTATTTTTTAACTATCACAGGAATACATTATACAAATGTAAATAAAATCAGATCATATGCGTAAATCAACAAAACAACAATTATTATATTAAGATACTTTTTAACACCTTTTAATGACTTAATGAGAAATTATGCTATCACTATAATGCAACTACTATTTTCAAGTTTCTTCTTATCTATATGACAAAAAGACTACCCCGAGTTTCATACAGATATACAACAGTTCATAAACCCCCAATCAGTTATCAACAAGTATCGACCAATTTAATTCTCATCATAATACAATGTTGATAAACATTTAATTCAACATCTGTAATTTTCCTAATTTCATATGTTTACCAATAGTTAATAATCAACTTGAACCACAAAACACTTCAACAATAATTGGCCATCAATAACATATAAAACTCTATCACACCATACTGATATTCACTAGTATAGCATTGTCTATGTTTCAAACTAATTGTTTGACGTATTGTCAGCCTGCGGTTTCATTTAGATATTCAACATTCGTCTATGTTTTTAATTTCAAACATCTCAAACACCAAATATGACTTCTAATTCCTATTTTTTTAAAACATACACAGTGGGTTAAGCTTACAATGCACCCGTATCCATATTTCATAAGTCAAATCTAGGTTTCACACCTTCAAACTCAAACATACTGAATAATAATGGAAGAGCCCTATCATCATAAAAGTTTATTTGATATAATTTAACTATACTTATGGTCCATGAAAACTTATAAAAACATAAGCACAATTCCTTACGAGTTCAACTCGGTAACAGTCATGTTAATACAAACAATTGACACAAGTAATTGTATAAACTATTTTTACAAAATATCTGAGCCCAAAATATAACTTATTTCATAGCGTAACTGTGATCCACGTTGCAAGCCATATATATGGCAGAATGTCAATATAATATATGAAGTTGAAACACACAAGTGATCTCATTTTACTAAACAGGGTATAGAAACCATAGCTAAACCCCAAAGCAAACAACAATACATAAAAAAAAGATATATATATATATATATATATATATATATATATATAATGCATATCCAAATATGGATATAAATAGAACTCGACACTTTTGCCCAACCCTATTGACACCCATACTTGGGTATCGACCAATATATTTTATAACTGTAGCCTCTACAATTCATTCAAGAAAAATTAACACCCGAAAATAGTTAGGCAATGCACCCCCTACCTCCAAATTTTAGAAGATGGAAAACTCAATACGATGCCCAACAACCAAATTCGCTGCCAAAACCCCAATGCAAAGAAATCCAAACCACACTTCCAAAACTGGAAATACTAATATGCAAAAGAGATAAAGATTGATGAAGCAATACCCAACAATTCTCGGCCCCAAAAATATAAATGCCTTTTAACAATATCCTCCATGATGCTGATTCAAAGAAACATGCATCACAGATGCATATAGAATAGAGCATTGCGACCAAATATCCAGCCCATTTCAACAAGAAAACCCAATTCACATACAGAAAAGGTTGTCCAAACTTCACCGATATTATTCTTGATTAATATGCATTTAATACAACTAAAACATTTTCACCATGCCAAGTACAATGACATTCAACATTACCACCACCATATATGGCTTACGAAACAATGTACATAATACCTTTTCAAAGTAGTTGAAACCCATTTAGGGTTATATGTATTGTTTAAGAATATTAAACCTTTTTAAAAATTTTAAAAAAAAAATAGAAAATGGAAGATGCTTTTGTCCAACTCCACTAAGGTATTTAGTCCCCTCTTATAAAAATTTTATATACTAAGCCAACTAATGTTATAATTAACAAATCAATATACGTCATATCAATATCAACCTAGGGTGATATGCAGTAACCAAATTCCTTTCTCAGTCACACAAATGTGAATAAATAACAAGTTCCATACACAAAATATAACCATGTTCTGCAAAGAAAGACAACATATCAACTGAAACTAACACTAAATAGTAAAGTCTTAAAATAATGTTAAACAGAAGTAGTGGTCAGGCATGACACCCTCCCCCACTAAGTTTCATCTTTCTCCTGGAAGTCAGCAAACAAGTGCAGATGAGCTGCTCCCATCATATTAGTGTCCTCCTAGGTAGTAGATGATTCATCATTAGGGTCCCATAGGACCTTTACCTGCCTTATTTCTCTTCCCCTTAAACTCATAGTTCTGCTTTGCATGATCTGTACTCGTTCCAACATAATTTGACCATCCAAAATTTGCAAATTTTTCCAGTCAAGCACATGAGCAATATCAGGAATATACTTACACAAGATTGAAACATGAAATACATTATGAATGCGTGAAAGACTCGATGGCAAGGAAAGTTTGTAGGCAACAGGTTCAATCCACTCCAAAATTTCAAACGTACCTACAAATCGTGGTGCTAACTTGGATCCCTTTCCATATCAAATTGGACTCTTACACGGCCTTACCTGAAGAAACACTTTATCACCAACCAAGAATTGATGGTCAATCCTATGCTTATCAGCATATTTCTTTTGTCTATCTTGAGCAGTAATAAGGTGTTCTTTGACCCTCTTCACCTACTACTCCAAATCTTGCAACATATCAGGTCCTAAAAGAGTCCTGTCTCCCAAATTATCCCAGCTGAGAGGCATCCTACAAGGTCTACCATACAATGCTTGAAATGGTGCCATACTTATGGAACTGTGATATCCATTATTATACGTGAATTCCACCAAGGGTAGGTACTCCTCCCATTTATTCTCTCTATCCATTACGTACATTCTAAGCATGTCCTCCAAAATCTGGTTGATACGTTCAGTTTGTCCATTAGCCTCTAGGTGATAAGCTGAACTGAAATTCAGCTGAGTACCTAACTATCATTGCATGGATTTCCATAGAGATGAAGTAAACACTGGATCCCTATTAGAAATAATCTTTTTAGGAATTCTATGTAACTTAACTATCTGTTCCATATATACTTTGGCAATCATTGCTGCATTATAGGATGATCTAACAGGAATAAAATGAGCAACCTTTGAAAATTGGTCCACTACCACCATAATAGCATCATGCCTACGAGTTGTCATAGGCAATCCAGTAATAAAATCTATAGAAATGGTGTCCCATTTCCATTCTGGAATATTATGTGGCTGTAATAATCCCACAAGGTGGTATTGTTCAACCTTAACCCACTGACATTCCAAGCATCGAGCCACAAAATCTGCTATGTCTCTTCATTCCAAGCCAATAATAATGTTGCTTAAGGTCAGCATGCATTTTCTTGACACCTGGATGAGCCGAATATGGTGCTTTGTGGACCTCAAACATAATCAAATCTCTCAAATCACCTAACTTAGGAACGTACACACTCCCTCTATACAGCAGTAAACCTTCAAAATTTACTGAATACCCCTCAAAATGCCCTTCCAAGATGCTACCACTATCAATAATAGCCTTAACATCCTAAAACCAATGATCTACGAAAAGGTTCTAAAAAATCTTATCCTTAAGATCCACTGTGAGGATTAGAGAAGATAATTCATGTTGCCTTCTGCTAAGTGCATCGGCAACCACATTCTCCTTCCCTTGCACATACTTAATCTCAAAGTCGTATTCACACAGGAACTCCATCCATCTTTGCTACCTAGCATTGAGGTCTAGTTGTGTGAAAAGATATTGAAGGCTTCGATGATCAGAATGCAACTCAAAATGTTGACCCAGAAGAAAATGCTACCACTTGATCAAAGCATGCATAATCATAGCAAGTTCAAGATCATGAGTAGGGTAATTCACCTTATGACTCTTAAGCTTTCTGGACTCATAAGCTATAACACATCCATCTTGCATCTACACTACCCCTATGCCATCTAGGGATGCATCAGTGCAAACCACAAACTCCTTAGCCAAATCAGGGACTGCCATAATTGGTGCACTGGTCAAACATTCCTTAAGTTTTTGAAATGCTACCTCGCATTCATCAGTCCACACAAATTTCTTCCCTTTTCTCTGAAGAGATGTGATAGGATGCACTATCCTAGAGAAGTTAGATACAAATTTGCAGTAATAGCTTGCTAAGCCCATGAAACTTTGAACTTCAGACACATTCGTAGGTGCTAGCCAATCTACAATAGCCTGAATTTTGGATGGATCTACAAAAATTCCATCCCCTAAAATGATACGCTCTAAGTAGAAAATCTCTGATTTGAAGAATTTGCACTTCTCAGGATTGGCATATAGTTTGTTCATATGAAGGCATTCCAAAACCTGCCCTAAATTCTGCTTGTGCTCCTCAGCAGTGTTGGAATACACCACAATATCATCCAAAAAAATCACTATGAACTTATAATTTCTAAACACACCATTCATAAGGCTCATGAAGACAGAAGGTGCATTTGTCAACCCAAAAGGTACCACTGTGAACTCGTAGTGTCCATATCTGGTGCAGAAAGCTGTCTTATAAATATCAGCTTCCTGGATTCTAAGTTGATGATACCCGAATTTCAAATCAATCTTTGAAAAGACTCGAGCACCCTTGACTTGGTCAAACAAGTCATCAATTTTAGGCAAAGGATATCTATTCTTAATAGTGACCTTGTTTAACTGTCTATAATCGATACAAAGTCTTAAGGAGCCGTCTTTCTTCTTGACAAAGATTACTAGAGCACCCCATGGTGAAACACTAGGATGAATCAAACCTTTCTCCAAAAGCTCCTCCAATTGAAATTTAAGTTTAACCAACTCTTGAGTTGTCATTCTGTATGGAGTCTTGGAAATTGGTTTCGTTCTTGGCACTAAATCCATTCAAAAATCAATTTCTCTTCTTGGAGGCATTCCTAGAATCTCCTCAACAAAAACATTAGAAAACCTCTGCAAGATTGGATGATTGAGAGAAGAACCTCTAACTACGGAATCTTCTAAGTCATTTACCAAAATGGAAAAAAAATTGCAACCTTTTTGAACACAGCTTGCCAATTGCTTGGTAGAAATAGTTCGCAAAGAGATGAGTCTCTTGTTTCCAGCAATAACCCTAGCTGATCCAAGATCATCTATGCAATGAATTGTCTTATCCTTGCAATTCAAAATGGCTTGATGCTATTCTGACCAATCCATACCCAAAACTATATCATACGATCCTAAAGGTATAACCCTAAGGTCCGCTGAAGTAGTGAAAGATTTCATATGAATCTTAGAGTAGGAGCAATAATATCAGTGTTCACCCTAGAACCTAACGCTAACTCCACTTGCCATCTGTTCCTTGCCTTAACCATAGGAATACCACTATTTGAAACTAAAGAAGAAGAAATAAATGAGTCTGTAGCTCCAGAGTCAAATAAAATAGATACTTTCATACCTTGGGTATTACCCTAAGCTTCAATAACCATTATCTAGTGTTTGGCCTACTTCTGATCCAAGGTTGCAAAGATATGGTGGTTCCTGGCAGAATCACCAACTATCACTTTAGACCTAGCTGGCTTAGGTCCAACCTTTGGCTTGTCCCAGTTAGGGCACTGAGATTGATAATGACCTAACTATCCGCAATGAAAACAATTAACAGATTTCCTAAATCCCATGTTCTGACCTAAAGGATTAGGAGATGGCTTATTACTTTGCACACTCTAAGTTGGTTGAGATGGTCTAGGCTGTTCTAAACCCTTGGAGTCCTTATTAAACTTCCTTTTCTTCAATTTACCAACTGAAAATCCTAATTTTGAACTGCTCTGTGGAGGCTTTTGATTCTTATTGACATCTGGAGTAGGTGGATTCATGTTTGTTTTGTATAAAGCCCCATGATATCTAGACTTCATCTCAATCAGCTTTGCTTGCTTCGAAGCTTCCTGCATAGAAAAAAGGTCTAAAAGTTCTCACTTCCTCCCTAATCTTGGGCATAAGCCCTCTGATAAAATGCTATATCATGGCCTTATCATTTTCAGCCCACCCAAAAAACTTCTTAAGCTCGTAGAACCTACATTCATAAGCTTCCACTGTAGAGCCATACTGCATAATCTAAAAGAACTCCTTTGCACAGGCCTAACGCCAATATTCTGACATGAACCTCTCCTTAAAAACCTCAACAAAGAGTTCCCAAGTAACTAGAGAGATATCAATGCCCAGCTTCTCCAACTCTTGCTCCCACCACAAGGAACCAAATCCTCTCAAATGCATAACTGTCCATCTTACCTTCATGTTTCTCAAGTAACAGTGTAAGACAAAGCATCACTCAATATTTAGTAGCCAAGCTTCTATCGCTGTACCCTATTCCATACCATAAAATAATGGTCCTTTCATCTTGGAAAGATCCTTGAGCTGAGCTCTAGCCACTGGATCTTCCTCAATAAGAACCTACACAAGAGGTCTCCTATCATTCGCTCCCCCACCAAGAATCTGGTTATTAGCCTCAATATTATCGAGACGTTCTAATATCCTCTGAAGTACCATAGCTTGATCTGCCTGATTATCCTGGTTGTTTCCAACCCCAGCATTCTGATCAAACTGATCATTCCTAGCAAAATTTTGGTGCCTAGGACCTCTACCATGACCCCTGCCCCTGCCTCTGCCTCTGCCAGCAAGGTTATCCTCAAGAATGCCATGTCCTTGAGCTCCTCTAGTGACGGGAGGCATGATAGCAACCTAAAACAATTAATAGTTAATAATGCTTCAATAACAGGTTAAACCCTATAACCTAAGAGCCCTAGTTATTCTAACAGTTCTCTGATACCAAATTTAATGCCACACTAAGCATAATTGAAAAAATTAAAAAATAAAGAACAAATACCATAAACACAATAAATTTTATTTTAAATCATCTTAATACAAGTACATATACACAGATTAAACCATTCTCAATCTAAAATCCTCAATAAGAAATATAATATCATCCAAATATGTTTCCATAATGATGTTGATACAAATTGAGTTCAGTACAATAATGTAGTACAACATCATTTCTAAACATCTATGTCCAACATAGGGACCCTAAAGCTGTTTCAAATAGTAACTTCAATATTCATCTTCAGTTACTTGCTAAATAATCTTGAAGCATCTAGAAAACACACAAAAATGCAACACAACACAAAAGGGGGCTCAGTACACACTGAGTTGAAAAGCATTATCCACCTACATACATGTTAGAATGAACATATACACAACCATAATGCAGATATCTTATACACTTAACATAGTGCAGTTGCAAAATTAATATGCAAGAAGTAAAGATTTACTAAATCATGCAAAATTAAACTTGCACTAAAAATAACCTATAAATGAAGCATATATATACTGAGGTGTCATCGTCATGGCACTAAGATTCTGCATCCATGTATGGTATGCTCATAGTCAACACATAATGGTATTCTCTATTATACTTGTCAATGACAGAATAGAGATATGCCTTGTTCTCCATACTTAACCATATAGGTTTAAGTCATAGGTAAGGCCAATTATCTTTCATATGTAATTAACCCTCCCAATTTATTTTAAAATTATCACTGAATTAAGTAACTGAATATGATAAACCAAATTCAGCCACCTCGATATACGTTCATCACAGCTATTCTTAACATACACATCAAACAGATTTACAAAAGAATGTACATACAATAGATATGAAATTAGTATACAACATGATACTAAATCCTTTAATCCATTTGTAACATATCTTATTCTTCCAAGTTCAAAGGTAAATATAGATAATTAAAAACAACAGAATTTAAACCTATAATATCAAGATTATGTAAATACAATTCAACTATTGTTACAACTCAATGATACTTACTGAATCTTCATACTATACATCTAGTTTCCTGCTAACCAAACCATCTATACTTAACTCCGACATGACCAAGATTCAAATTAAAATGCATATAATATTCTTGTTTAAATGACATATCATCAAACAAATATCAATCTCTGTCTCAAATCTTGAAACAACTTACATTACAATTATCAACTAATATTCATCTCTAAAATACAAGATTTCTAATATATAAAACTTTAATTTCCAAAACAACATATCAATGTTCATCGAAAAGCTTCATAACTCATTCAACTAATTTAATCATAACTGGCAGACTTCTCCATGTCCAATCTTAATTAAAGTTTTATACAAAAGAACATTAATAATGAAATCGTATATTTAACATTATTTCCAATATCCAATTGCAAGCTCTACTCTCGGACAACACATAAGCTAATACCAATTTAGAATTTACACTAACTATTAGAATGGAAAACTACTATGTTTTAATATGCACACATACTGTTCCTCATCATTTTCATTTTAAGCATCGAGTAACATCAGTTATGTATTTTGAAACTATCATAAGAATACATTATACAAATGTAAATGAAATCAGATCATATGCATAAATCGACAAAACAACAATTATTATATTAAGATACTTTTTAACACCTTTTAATGACTTAATGGTAAATTATGCTATCACTGTAATGCAACTACTATTTTCAAGTTTCTTCTTATCTATATGACAAAAACACTACCCTGAGTTTCATACAGATATACAACAGTTCATAAACCCCCAATCAATTATCAACAAGTATTGACTAATTTAATTCTCATCATAATACAATGTTGATAAATGTTTAATTCAACATCCATAATTTTCCTAATTTCATATGTTTACCAATAGTTAATAATCAACTTGAACCACAAAACACTTCAACAGTAATCGGCCATCAATAACATATAAAACTCTATCACACCATACTGATATTCGCTAGTATAGCATTGTCTATGTTTCAAACTAACTGTTTGATGTATTGTCAGCCCACGGTTTCATTTAGATATTCAATAATCATCTATGTTTTCAATTTCAAACATCTCAAACACCAAATATGACTTCTAATTCCTGTGTTTTTAAAACATACAAAATGGGTTAAGCTTGCAATGCACCCGTATCCATATTTCATAAGTCAAATCCGGGTTTCACACCTTCAAACTCAAACATACTAAATAATAATGGTAGAGCCCTATCATCATAAAAGTTTATTCAATATAATAACTATACTTATGGTCCATGAAAACTTATAAAAATGTAAGCACAATTCCTTACGGGTTCAACTCGGTAGCAGTCATGTTAATAAAAATAATCTACACAAGTAATTGTATAAACTATTTTTACAAAATATCCAAGCCAAAACTATAACTTATTTCATAGAATAACTATGATCCACATTGCAAGCCATATATATGACAGAATGTCAATATAATACATGAAGTTGAAACACACAAGTGATCTCGTTTTACTAAATAGGGTATAGAAACTATAGGTAAACCCCAAAGCAAACAACAATACATAAAACAAAGATATATATATATATATATATATATATATATATATATATATATATATATATATATATATATATATATATATATATATATATATATATATATATATATATATATATATATATATATATATATATATATATATATATATATATATATATATATATATATATATATATATATATATATATATATATATATATATATATATATATATATATATATATATATATATATATATATATATATATATATATATATATATATATATATATATATATATATATATATATATATATATATATATATATATATATATATATATATATATATATATATATAAAACCCATATCCAAATTTGGATATAAATAGAACTCGACACTTTGCCCAACCCTATTTACACCCATACTTGGGTATTGACAGTATATTTTATAACTGTAGCCTCTACAATTCCTTCAAGAAAAATTAACACCCGAAAATAGTAAAGGAATAGGGAAATGCCCCCCCTACCTCCAAATTTTAGAAGATGGAAAACTCAATACGATGCCCAGCAACCAAATTCGCTGCCAAAACCCCAAAGCAAAGAAATCCAAACCACACTTCTAAAACTAGAAATACCGATATGCAAAAGAGATAAAGATTGATGAAGCAATACCCAACAATGCTCGGCCCCAAAATTATAAATTCCTTTTAACAATATCCTCCATGATGCTGATTCAAAGCAACGTGCATCACAGATGCATACAAAACAGAGCATTGCGGCCAAATATCCAGCCCATTTCAACAAGAAAACCCAATTCGCATACAGAAAAGGTTGTCCAAACTTCACTGATATTATTCTTCATTAATATGCATTTAATAAAACTGAACCATTTTCACCATGCTGAGTACAATGACGTTCAACATTGCCACTGCCCTAAATAGCTTATGAAACAATGTACATAATACCTTTTCAAAGCAGTCGAAACCCATTTAGGGTTATATGTATTGTTTAAGAATATTAAACCATTTTTTTAAAAAAAAAGAAAAAAAAAATGGAAGATGCTTTTGTCCAACTCCACTAAGGTATTTAGTCCCCTCTTATAACAATTTTATTTACTAAGCCAACTGATGTTATAATTAAAAAATCAATATACGTCATATCAAAACCAACCTAGGGTGATATGCAATAATCAAATTCCTTTCTCAGTCACACAAATATGAATAAATAACAAGTTCCATACACAAAATATAACCACGTTCTACAAAGAAAGACAACATATCAACTCAAACTAACACTAAACAGTAAACTCTTAAAATACTGTTAAACAGAAGTAGTGGTTAGGCATGACAGTAAGCACTAGAGAACTTGGTTTGCACTGAGAAACTTGATAAACAATGTGAAGCTTGGTTTACATTGATAATCATCAACTTGGTAGAAACTGCTCAGCACAAACAGAATACTTTTTCTTAAACTCAGTAGCAACTATAGAACTTAGTAGAGCCTAAATTACTTGGTTAACATTGTTAACTATATAATAAGCTTAGTAGCTACTATCAGTATGATTAAGTGTGCATGTCACTAATAAACAAACTTGACTTGTAATGTCAACAATCTCCCCCTTTGGCTTTAGTGACAAAAACACTTATCAATCAAAACTGAATTCTCAAATAGTTCAAAACAATCTTTAGTCTCCATTTTGTGTCTTCAACTCAATAGCATACTCTATTTTTGAATTTTTTCAAAATTTCTTTTGTAACAGATGTTTATCTAAATATCTATACATGTATATTTATAATATTATGATGCTCCCCGATACATATATATCCAATATACTTTACACATTATATACATCTTCTCAATGTCTTATATTCTTCCCCTTTATATTACATCTTCTCCCCCTTTATATATTACATCTTATATTATATCTTCTCCCACTTTCTGACATAAATGCCAAAGGTGTATTTTAAATGGTAATGCCAAAATGTGACAAGAAGTTAGAATGTACCTTTAGAATCAGTGACATTGTCTTGTCCCAATTTTCTTGCAACACCTTACTTTCATGAAATGCAATCTAAACTTTTGTTGATAATTCCATCATGTGATCAGCTATGGAGAAGTTGTTATCATGGATGAGAGTTTTAGCATGTGAAATATTTTTCCACAATTCATCAATTTTTGGAAGAACCATGCCTTGTATTTCTACAAGCATAGCTCTTATTCTAGCTTCTTCCCTTAGTAATTATGCTTGCATATCAATCCAAAATCTAATCTTTGTATAGTGAGAAGAACTATAGCTCAAATCAAGTGACAACTGATGTGCACTTGCCTTCATATCTTCATCTATCTTGGAGAGTTTACCTTTGATTTCCTACATGAAGATAGATGTATCATAGGGTTTATCAAATATAGAAGTGATGTTGTTGGTAGAGGTTTCCAATGAGCCTAAAATAGTAGACAAGTCTACTTGGTATATTGCAATCTTTTGTGCTACTAGCTCCAATACTTTTTTTTCAAATTTCTTCATTGCTCTTTGCAACAATTTCTCGTGTCCATTCAAATATTCATTGAACTTTTGGACCATTTCTAGTAATTGAGCCAAAATAGGTTGAGAAGTATCAACCTTAGTGTTGAGTGCCTCTGCTAGAATGTTCTTTGCATCTTCAAGCACTTAAAATTCTCTATTTCTTTCCTCTCTAAGGCTCCGTTGCTTAGCTTTCTTCTACAATAGCTCTCCTACTATATGCATTTGAATAGGATTTAGATTAGAGATATCCCAATTTGGGATAACTATATCCTTATTAAGATCAATGTCTTCTTCCATATCTTTGCCTCTACTAGACACTTTTGTACTCGGTTGAGACTTGCTCTCAACTATCTTTGTACTTATTATTTGCATGCTCAGAATAGTAACAATAGTGGAAGTGGAAGGACTAGCAACAAAAGTAGATATAACACTAATTGAAGGAATAACTTGTTGCTGAGTAACCATAGATGATGAAGGTGACTACTCAATAGATGAAGTACTAGTCACTTTAGTCAATGAAGTACTGAGATGAATAGTTGCAAAGATTGGTTGAGTGGTTGGATTTTTAGTGTTTGACACAACCAACTCGATGGTATCTTTCTTTGAGCTTGGTGTCTTTAAAGCTTTGCCTAGAGAGTGAGGAAGTGAGGCTATAACTACTGCTGCAATCTTTTTAAGATCTATTTCCTCAATGCTTTAAATCTTAGGGAGATTCTCCTTAGTGGCTTCCTATTCTTGTTCCTCATCATCTATATTATCATAATTTGTTTCTTTTTCACCATCATTATCCTCTTCCTTGTCATTTTCACCATTATCATCTTTATCACTAACATTAACAACAAAATCACTCTTCTTACGAAGATTATAGATATTTTCCCATGTATTTGTTCCATTCCTTACCATATGTTCAATGTAATTGACTAGTATCAAGTAGGTGTTAAATTTCAAAGTAAGTTTAACTTCATTCTACTTGATGGACTCTTTTAGTTCTTTGTCATTGAGACTTGACATGAGTTTCCTTAGAGTCCACTTATATATGTCCTTAGCAATTTTCTTGGCATGTTCCCATCTTGGCTTGATTTTCTCCATTAGTTCATTAGGAATCTATTGTTCAAGTTGGTCTGGTGAGTATTTCCATTTACATATCTTAGATAGAACCTTGTCTTCAACTTGTACACACACCTCTAGATGTAAATTGTGCAAGTATGATATCCTTCATAAAACCCCAACAAGAAGCCACAACAACACCCAAACCATACCATACAACTAATCATGGATGTAAGCCTATTACAAGAAGATCAAACTCATAAACCATTCCTTATCCAAGAAATATGCCCAATATAAAAACATATCTCAAACTTAACTAGCATAAAAACATATGCAAATGGAGTTAACCAATGCTAAACCATCTCTCAAATGAACCCTCTAGAACCATCTCATGTATTGTAGCTCAAGATCCATATCTATGAAAGACAAGCATAAACAATGCACCTGAGAGAAACACTAGGCTATACCTCTCAAGTAGAAAAATGACAAGTAGACCAAGAGAGGGGAATGAAAATTCTCATCAAGATATCCAAGTCTCCAACCAAGAATCAACTAAGAAAAATCTCCTCTCAAGTCCATATCAAGTGAATGCCCCTCCAACTCTCTTGCTAAAACCATCAACTATCCCAACAAATACTTCTCTAATCCAAGAGAAATCAGCATCACTAGTGTCTCTAAGTATTCATGAGCACCTATAACCAATCAATCCTTGCCAACTCCAAATGCAACATAAAAATATCATCAAGTATCCAACTTATGATCTATGTACTCAATACAAAGAAACTAAACCAAGATCAATGTCAAACATCCAACAAAAGCCTCAAGAACATAAACATGACAATATGGTCTAACCATCTTAACCAAAGAGATAACATGCTCCATATGAACATACTATAATATGTCACAACTCTAAATGTGTATCAAGAGTATACCATGACATAAGAAATGAAACCATCTTAACACCAAGGATAACATGCCAAATGAAAGCATGAACCACACCTTTACCAAGAATCCCATTTGTTCTCAAGATGAAACCATCTCCACACACTATGAAAAAAATCTTCTCCACATAACATGAAGAGCCATCTCCACACATCATGAAGATAACCAAAAACCCTATGAGTCCTTGAGATCCAACCATCTTCACACACCATGAAGATAACAAGTGCACCATGCAAATGTCAAAGACGCTTCTAAAACAATAGGATTTAAGACAAACCTCCAACATCTACAAATGCTCAATAAATATATCAATGCCAATAAATCCCACTCAAACACGATACTGAGTCACGTATGAAATCATAAAATCCATCTCCTACATGAAGATCCTCTAGGTCTATGCACACAACCAAAGTGTTAGTACCAAGTGAAACGAAGATCTCCAAACTCAAGAAGATACAAATGAAACCAGGAACTAATCTTGCCCTGTCACCTCGTCACTATCACAAGCTCCCACTAAATCATGTTTCATGATGAAAAAACTATCCTCTAACCATGATAATCAACCAAGGCATAAAACTATCAAAGAACTCAAAGTGCATATCATGAGCTCCTCAAAAGAAACCAAATAACCATGATCCTCAACCAACAGGATATCCCACTATAACTAAATTAGGAATCCAAACTAATGAACATCAAGGATGTACCTTTATATCCAATCATGTCATGCCAAAATCCATGGCACCATGATCACATCCATGAACTAAGCATTTGACCCTCAATATGTCTAACATGTTAGCATAAAATAGTCAACCAAAATCCTCCACCATGACTATACATGGTAACAACATCTCATCCCTTCTACATAAAGAAAAATCAACACAGTGACTTAGGGAATAGACAACCTGAATACAAGCCACCAATATGAATATGCATCAATAATGAAAGATCAATGGGCAAAGACAACCCATAACTAAGCTATAAATGCAACCTGTAAGTTTAGACAACTTACAACACTACACAACTTGTAGACCCAATAAATCAACATATATATCCAAACTAAAAAATTGATAACCATATCATCATGAGACCAATCTAAAATATGAACTGAGTATACAATGACATCAAATCTTAAATCTCCAAACATACAATGTCATAAACTCACAATGCTACCATAGTCAATATATATCATAAATTATTCAGATCAATGTATCACCAAATAAACCATGCCAAACCTACACCAAATCTAAACCAATGTGTAGATCTCTCTAAGAGCTTTCTGTTGGCTACTTAAAGTCCAAAATCTAACTTTGTATGCCTGAGTTATGCCCTAATTTGTGCTCAAAATAAACAAAATCTAAATTTTAGGCTCTTAAAACCTAATAAAATGTCAAAATCATAGAACCAAATCCACACCAAGTTTTAGTTCTCTAAATTAGCTTTCCAACACCTATAAGAAGTCTAAAATTTTATATTCTGAGAGAAAGTTATGGTCATTTTACTAAGATAATCTTTTTACCATTTTCACTATGATTTTTTTTTTTTTTTTGTGACAAAATTTTTGACAGGATTGAATTTGATGGCCATCATGGGCTAAAACTAAACAACTCTTTCATTTCTTTTGAACATGGCCAAACTAGGGCATATTATATATCAAAATTTATGGAAACATCAACCTAGATCAAATGACGAGGTTTGTTTTTACCTAGGAGGTCATTTCTGCTAGCTCCCCCTAAAACCCTCATTTAAATGAAACATCCAAAAAAGAAAATCCTTTTGTCAAACAATTTCAAATGCACAAAATCTACCAACATTCCATCATAACAAAAAATCCAAAACTCTCAAATTTGCAATAAAAAACTCATATATCCCTCCCTTTCTTTTATCTTCTCATGCATTCCCATGGATTCAATCTAGGATTACAATAATAAAACCATAGCTTTGATACCATTTGTAAGGAAACTTGCAACAAAGAATATAACCATTTCCATATAACACATAATAGATCTGAAATAAGAATGCAATTGAAAATCCACAAGTGAGAGAATAGAAAACATACCCACAAAAAATTGTGACACAAGATATACCCTGGGAAATCCTCATTGAGGGGAAAAAACCCTAGCTTCCAAAAGCATCCATCACCATGTATTATTTAGTAAAAACACCATTGTAATACAACCATGGAAGCCTTCAAAGCCATAGCTACAACCAAGTAATCCATGTGAACAAGCATTAATCCACACATCCCAAGCCATGCTTCTAACCTTCACAAATGCTCCGTTGGCTAACTTGTCAAGCCTTGTTTAGCTTGACTCTTGCCTTTTTGCCTTTTGTCTTCTCCTTTCTCACACACCAAAAACTTTCGTTGTGGCTGCTTATATAGTAGCAAGTCACACAAAACCACCAAGTGGTATTACATAAACCATGTGCTACCTAACCTCTTGATCCCACAATAAATATTGGAATTTAATTCTTTTCCCCAATATTAAATAATTACATAAAATATTATCACAATGTTACAATAAAAATCATCAAGTATATCCCATGGGAATCTTTACATGTTGCACATCCATCTAGGTGCTCCTATATATAACATTATATAGCAAAAATACAATATTATGCAATGTGTGCAACACCCATTATCTCAACAGGTTGATTTAACATCGAGTTCATTACTGGTTGCAAATTTTATGTGATGTTAGTTCTTATAGTGTATAGATCTGGAGGATTTTTTTTTGAGATTTTATTGCTAGCTTTCTTGTAACCAATATTGTAATAAGTCAATACTTTCTAACTCTTTTTATGTAATGTCACTGATACTGGGTTTTCTTTCTTGATTCTTTTTAGGTTAAGACTTTGAATCAAGTTTTATTAATAAAATATATATAGTGGACAACCCACTTTTGCTTAAAAAATAATAATATTGAATTAGATAGAGAAGGAACATCTATGGGACCAAATACATCAGAGTGAATATTCTGAAAACTAGAAGTTTTTTAGAACTAGAATAAAACTAAAGAAGATTTTTCTTTCCATAGTTGCAATGTCCGCAAAAATCAAATTCAAGATTATAATCAATAAATCCATTTTAAACCTTTCTCAACAATATGGAAAAGGCTATAATGTTAGAGCATTGTTTTCTTAGTAAGAAGTTTAACTTCCACATCATTTGCACCATGTGTTTCCATATGAGATTTACCAAACTTTACAAAGATATTATTAAAACATATATAGTTTTGGCATCTAAATTATACAATGTTTCAATGCATTTACCCCTAGCTAAATGATATAACCCCTAGTCATCTTGCAACTACCATGGACAAATGTTACCTAAACTCTACCATCATTTAGCTTGCTAACAAAAAGTAAGTTTTGAGCGAGACTAGGTATGTGAAGTACTCCATCAATTCCCTTTACTCTACCATTGGGGAATTGGATTCTAACTCTTCCTCTTCCAATGATCTCTAGTGTAGAATCACTTTCCAGGAATACCTTACTACCATTATATGATTCATATTTTTAGAACCACTCTGTGTGAGGCATCATGTGGAATGATGCTCCACCAATCATACATCGTTAGACATAGGCACTGCCAAGGCTTCTATGAAGGCATCATTGTCACTTTGAGAAGATTCCATGTCATAAGTATATTTCTTCTTCTTCTCCTCCTCCTCCTTGCAATCCTTTTGGATATGACCTTTCTACCCATAGTTCCAACACTTCATCTTGGACTTCCTTCTAGGAGTTACAAATCACTCCTAAGAATTTGGCTTTGTGTCCTTCTTCTTACTCTTTTCCTTAGACCTTCCTTGTACAATAAGAGCTTCTTTGGCTACCTTAGAGGACTTCCTTCACATCTTCTCTGATAGAAGTATAACAACTACTTCATCCATTTTCATCTTGGTAGTTGTACTTCTGATTGCCATTATTGAGTGATCCCAAGAATCATGCAATGAGAAAAACAACATGTAATGATTTCTTTCATCAATTGACACACCAACAGATGTCAACTAGATAATCACCATATTAAATGAATTTAGGTTATCCTCCTCAGTTGTTCCTTCATCCATCTTCGAGAAGTAGAGTTTATTTCTCAAGAAAATCTTGTTAACCAAGGATTTTACTTGATAAATATCTTCCAAGTTCTTCCACAAGGAATGAGAAATTTTCTCTTCATGAATCTACAAGACTTAGTTTTATTAGTTCTTTGGCCTTCTAGACCACTAGTTCCCAATCTTCCTACTTCACACCTAAGGCTGATGCCATAAACATCGTCCACAAGTCTAGATTGACTAGCATATCCTCAACTTTAAGTTTCCACAAATCAAAACTTGTGTGATTGAACTTTTCAATGTCCAGTCTTCCTGATGTACCAACCATCTCATTTTATGGACAAAAAAATTTGTGAACTCCCACTGAATCCAAATTGGCATAAAAAACCAAAAAATACCTAAAAAGGATAACACAACTGGTTAGGTTCTGATACCATGTGTTAGGAAAGAAATGGTGTAGAAATTCTTTTTGAATGTCAAATTTACAAGGAAATAAGAAACTACAAATTTCAAAGATGCACGAGTAAATAAACTAGTAAAAAATATCAAACACAAGACACCGAGAAAACAAGATTTAACATGGGAAACCCTTTCAAAAAAAACCCACCACTCAAAACTGTGAGGAAACTTTTGCATTACTATAAACAATTTACATACAATGACTCAATATTTTTTATTGGTTCAGATTACCTTTACAATCAACCTGATTTTCAAGATACAAATTTTCACAAATCTTGCAATCATTTATGCACACTACAATTCATTGTAGAATTTGGTAAAGAAATGGTTTCACTACAAAATAGTCTAGCAGTGATTAGTCACAATGGAAATAGTTTTCCAGCTAAAGCACCACCACTATTTGAGTGCCTCCAATCATGTAGATGCCTTTGGTCATGTGAATTCCTTCAATCATGTAGATACCTTCAATCATGTGGATACCTTTGGTTATGCAGAAACCTTAGTGACATAGATATATTCAGTGACATAGATGCCTCTGATCACTCATACACCTTTAGTAATGCAGATGCCTCCAGTCATGTGGATGCCTTTGGTCATGTGGACACCTTTGGTGATGTAGATACCTTTAGAGATGCAAATGCCTTTGGTCACCTGGAAAACTTTGATGATGTAGGCACTTTGCTCATGTGGACTCCTTCAGTGACATAGACACTTACAATCACGTTCAGTGATATAGACACTTCAGTGGCACGCACTCCTTTGATGATGTGGATGCTTTAGAGTTCATCATATGAAACCTGATGCTCCATCACCCTAGCACTTCTCATGCTCACCAAAATCCATCACAAATTTTAGATTATACTATGAATAGAAAATTTCACCAAAATATGAAATCATTATGATTAGACCCTCTTAAAAAAGATTTAGCAATTCTTTAAAAAAACTTGTTGATAGGGTTGTAAACCCACAACACACTAACATCATCAGTATCATTTAGATGAAAGACAATCATCTCATTAGGAGATTTCATCTACGCTATATTGCTACTTGCTTTCAATCTAACAATGCTCAAAACAATCTTCTCCAATGGTAGAAAATGTATGAAGTAGTGTGTTCCAGAATTACATTGTTTGAATCTTAACATGGAAGACAATTTTTTCTACATCTTCAATCATCTATATATTTATTCTTAAAATAAATTTTAATCAATTAAAATTTATTATTGAAAAAGTATCACCAACATTATTAATAGAATGATAAAGTATACAATATTAATAAAAGTTAAATAAACTTGTTAAATATGGATAAATATTTTTCTAAAAATTATATTTTAGATATTATTGAAGAAATAAAATTGAAGATTAAATTATTCAATAATTTTAATTTTCTATTTATAATATTAAAAAAAAAAAAAACTTTTTTCCTATATCTTAACTAATTAAAAAATGTATAAATAAAAACTCACATAATTTTTTTTTTCAAGGATTGCATAAGTTATCAATACGTGGAATCAAAGAAAATCAATGAATAATATAGCATTTGAGATAATTTTCTTTCCAAGAATGTTTAACGATTAGGCATATCAACATTTGTCCACAAATGTTGAAGGAAAATCAGAGTGTGATAAGAACTTTAAGAATCAACACATTCTTAATAATCACATTTCAAGATCTACAACATGTATAATTATTATAACATATTTACGAAAATTTTCTTCAAAAAAGTAGGGAATGTGAGGATTTATTTTTATATATTCATTCATAGAGATAGTTGTTGCACATTGCATGATCTCATCCCTACATTTTCATTTCCACATAACATATTCTTGACTTCCTACATTTCTCAACAAATTCCCCTTATGATAGACTTTTGATGAGAGAAAAATCTATGCCCCTTTTAAGGGAGGTAAAAGACATCATTATGAATTATTCTCATTCCCTCATCATTCATGTAATCAACCATATTATTAGTGAATACTTTAGTCTAGTCTATCATAAATAGGCATGGACATAATTTTTTATTTTCGCGACAACCATCCTTCCTTTTGGGGAGTCAAAGATGATTGCCAAGAAAATATGTTAGGAACCCTTCAATGACTTATTTCAAGAGGAGTTGGATATGAAAATAGTCAATATTAATGTCATGCCCAAAATTTACAAGACAAAAAAAAACTATTTTAAAAAAAAACACTAAGCCTAAGATATCACATGTTGACATGTGCATGATGCAACCACATTATCGAATAGTTAGGTGACATTGCCAGATGATTTTCCCATTTGGTACTTTATTATCACTACTTATATGCCTTCATGGGAGACCACAAATTATTTATTGAAGTTTAGGTGATGGCACATGGTCTAGATTTTAATTGTTCCAGGGGATAAGCTTTCCTGAGGCATTGTTGTGCATATTTCGATAAGTGATATCACTTTTAATTCAATAACCTATCTTGAAAACAATGTTGTATTCCTAGATGTGGGATATCAATTCCGTATATAGGCTCACAACTTAATCATGGCTATGTATTGATGGTAGATATTCCTATTCATTCTAATATGTATATGTGTTTTCAATATTAGGGTTATATATAAAATTTTAGTATTCAACATAGGTGGATGGATAAGTTATATCAAAATGATAATATAAATAAGAATCTTATGTTTTTACATGGCTATCACCTCTTCATAACGTACTTTATTTCACACTTCCATCTTATCTTTTAGATAAATAACTTTACTAAAATATTAAGTATTGTATACTTATATTATATTAAGTATGCTATACTATGAACGAGGCCAGTATGAGTAACTTCTTTGAGGAGAATGAAGAACGAGTGATGTATAGGGGAGGATTCAGAAGGGATAAGCTTCTAGCTCTGTGGGATGACATCTGCCTAGTGATTATGAAATACCTTACACTTGAAGGCAGGTTTGGAGTTTACTACTACTATCACTTTCCACTGCTCAATCATTTTATAAAAAAGGATTTTATTTCTATTTCACTAATTTTCTCTTACATTCTCTAGAGGATATGGTTAATGATGTTAGGGAAAAAAGGGGTAAGGGTCTAAATTTTACCATTATCCACCAAGGTTTGATTTTAGTCTCTATCATTTCTACCTTTCCCTTTGTCCCCCTAGGGTTATAGTGGTTGATAACTACTGCCAAAATCAAAATTCCCCCCAAGTACTAGCACAAGTACCAAAATCCACTCCTGGTGGCCCTTCCCTAGCGGAGATGTTAAGAAAAAGAAAAAACTAGAATCAACTAAAGAAAAAAAGGGTTGTAAAAAAATTAAGGTTGAAAAACTTGTTGCAGTGGAAATTGAGGAGTTAGAAGAGGAGGGAGGGGGTAAGGGTAGGAGAAGGTTAGGAAGGCTAGCTAAATCCCAAACTAGGTACAAGTAGAAGTCCAAAAGATATAGGTTGGAAGAGGTGGAAGAGGAGAGCTCTGAGAGCAAGTAAAGCAAGCTAGAGGAGGAAAATCACTCTGATTCTAAGAGAGATAATGAGGAAGGGAAAAAAGAGAAAAGTGAAAACTTGGTGGATAATTCCTAGGCATCTTTTGGTAATACCCTAGCATCAACTAGTAAAGACGTTACCATTGAGACTCATGTTTCAACCAATTTCACCCTTCAGCCCATAACTTTTTGTGAGGATAGTAACAAAGTGAACACTTCCCCCATCACTATTTCCTCCTTGGTTAAAGAAAAATTTAATGTTTTTATTAACCCCCAAGTTTTGCAGGATGGAATTCATGTGAAAAATACTAATGAGGACCTAGAAAGGTTGATAAGGATGGGAATGAAAAAGAGGAGGAATGAAATGAAATGACTACACCACTGGAAAAAAGAGTCAAAACATTGGAGGAGGGATTCCATTCTTTCTCTAAATTTTCTATGAAGGTCACCATGCAATGGCTACCACCCTCCAATTGCTGGCACATGAGAAGGATGATTTGGGGATGGAAATGGAAGATAATAAGCTCCTCTATAAGTTTCTTGCTGATGACTTAGCTCGGGTCCTTCTAGCCAAGAAAGGAAAAGAAAAAGAAAAAGAAAAAATTGAATGTTTTTTAACGAACTTAAGGTTCCTAGTTTTTGTTGTTTTCTATTGCAACATAGTTGCTGGTTTACTATTGTTACTAAGACTTGGGTTGGCTTGTTTAAGCCAAAAAAATTTATTTTAAACTTTACATTGTGTTTAAGCTCTATAGTTTTAGGCTACTATGTTTGGTTATATGATCCTAAACTTCAGTTGGTTAGTTTATTGTAGATTTCTGATAGTTTTGGTTCCTTATTACTGCTTCTTTTTGGTTGATATTATCTATGTGGCTGGGTGGCACATTGTTAATTTTGTAGGTGCTTACTAGTAGTGTGTTGGTCACCATCTTTTTTTGTAAGGGCTGACCCCCTTGTTTTGGTTGCTTTTTATTTCAAAAAGCATTATCTTTAGCTAATATGCTTACTAAGGCATTCAAAAATGTGATAAACAAAATCAATTCCCTTACTAAATTCCATACTTCAAGAGACAAACTAATCAATAGAATAATTCTCCTAATTATCACTAATGTCCATTAATGACCTTTTTCTATTAAAGATTCATTATTGAATTGTTCCCATCTAACTTTACTTAAAAGCTCCAACACTTTACTACCTATTTTCAAAATTTATTCTCTAAATGAACTATCACCAAAGCTTACTAGTAACCTTCAATGCTTGCTAATTATTTTACAAGGTATTGCCCATACTCATCTTTTTCTAACTATTAAACCCTCTTGTACTTAGTAACATGATCACTAACAATTATATTTATAAATACCTACTAAACAATACATCTACTAACTACTTCACCACTTTCATGCTAGTAGATTCCATCTTGTTAACCTTACATATCCTTAATTACACCTTCATCCCATCCATATCCTCTCAAATGGGTCATTAAATAAATTGTTATATATATATATATATTTGCTTTAATTTATTTATTTTAATTAATTATTTATTGAATTTATTATTATTTCGTTTGGTCGTTATTTTTATTAAAATGATTATTTAAAATTTAAGTTACATGTACTTGATAATGTAGCTTCAGAAGCTATACTAATTTGATGTACGTATTCTATGCACTAAATAATACATAACATGATTTCATATAGGTATGCAACATATAACTACATAACAATATATATATGAACTCATTCAATAATAAATTATTATTATTATTTATTTTGTTTTGTCAATTAATATTTATATCTAGTAACCCTACTAGTGTACTAAACTAAGCTTACTTATATCTCATAACCTTTACTACTTTCCACCTATAAATCTAACCCATGAATATTTATTTACTAACTACATTATTACTAACTACTAATATATCCTATAATCCTTCACCTACTAACTACCTTATGTACTAACACCCATTAATCTTACCATGGTTTCCTATTACTAACACATGTATTACAATATAAGTTTTACCACTACCACATGGTTTTAATGTTAACATGATTCTAACTAAGCCCACTAATACTAATGTTACCCTTAACCCAAGTCTAAACCAAATTTCAATAATAAATCTCCATATACTAATTAACATTATCCTATGCACAAGATCTCTACCCCCTTACCTTTACCACACAAGACTTTTCATCTTTTTCTAAGGCAACTTCACCTTTCTCCATGCATGCTAAGGTGGAGGTGCCAAGGTGGAAGGGATTACTTGGGTCCTCTTTTATCACATCATGTTCCTGGAGTGTCTTGGAGAGGGGAGGCACCTAGATAAAGGTGCTTGACATGTGTTAGGGTGCTTTAGCATGTGATTTGGTTGAGTCTTTAATTTTCAACACCTAAGACCTCCCTTTTTTGGAATTATTTTCATCCTAATGTATGGCCCTTTTTGTTAATAGAATTTAGGATTGGTTTATTCTTTTATTTTTATTTAGTTTTATTTCTTTTTGATATGGAAGTAAAGTGGCCTAGATCCAAGAGGGTAGGAGTCTAGTTCTACCAACCTCTAGACTTGATATATCCTATTAAATTTTAATTTTATATACATTATAATTTTTTTGTTTGATTTGCATGATGGTGACATGAAGGTCACATGACTCATATGAGTCTCCATTTGCATTTCTTAGAGAATAGGTATTTGATGTTATTAAAGTTTTGATTATTTTGTGTATTGGATTCCACAAGGGATATTCTCTTATTATTTTATTAGACTGTAATCTTGGGGAAGGAATTATTTCCTATCCCTATACATTTTCCAGAGACATAATAAGCACCTATAGGATTGCTTCCCTTATGCATTTGAACTATGCATTCTTTTCTCAAGCTAATTTCTTTTAGTCCTACTATGGAATTTAAGTACATATGTTTTGATGGTGTGATGGGTCACCTAATTTTTTTTATTAGAGCTTGAATTCTGAGTGATCTAAATCTTCATACACATGCATGAATATCAAAATATGTAACTCTCTTCCATCACATTGCATGCAAAACATATATATTTACGATACAACCATTTATGCATTGAAATTTATCAACTATATCAAAGGATGTAACCACTATAAAATATTCACACTAATTGAATTGTAGGAAGAAATGTTTCAATTGCATGATTCTCTATTTTGCATCAAATTGCATAATGTGAATACTCACAATAAATGTTTCCTTACAATTAACTACATAATTCTTTTTTGATCTTTCCCTACACATTTTCAACAAGATACAATAATGAGGATATCCTTACATCACAATAAAATGAACATGGAGACTTAACATCCTCACACATTTACAATGACATGGAGGATTTGTATCTCCACACACACTTGGTTTCCAAAATTTCTAAGAATAAGCCCTAACATCTCCAAGGATTCCATCTTCATAAAAAAAATTGCAACACAACATAAAACTGGAACCATGGAGGTTCACCTCCCATCCTAGGCTTCTATGAAGCCATCCACTAAGCACATGAAACAAGATCCAAACAAGATACACACACATACAACATATGATAATGCATGAGAAAACTTACAAGACACCACATAATACTCCCTTCCAAGGTCTAAACATTGATTCACCATTGGAATCATAGGAACATTGGGTGAAGGTGGGCTCTTCAAGAGGAGATTTACCATGTCAATACAACTCACAGACATTGAATTCACCATGCCTCTACAAGGCTTGCATCATATGTGCTTTTCTTCACAATCTTCCACTTATCACACCCAATTCATATTTCTACCTATCACCCCCAATCATATCATCAAGACATTGGCTTCAATGGAGCCCATACTCCATGAAATCTTTCCCCTTCTCTCCAAGAGAAGAGTCTCTCTACTTCATTATTGAGCCCAACTAATCCCTTCACCAAATGCTTCTCTTCCCTCCCAAGGGTGAGTGAAGCCTTCACACCCATTATCACATTCACATTCAAATCAAGATAGGAAAATCAAGAAGAAAGACAAGAAATTTACATGAACACAATACACATTCCCATTTTCACAATGCAATACCCAAATCTACAACATAATATTTACCACACAAATGCATGATTCCTTGACACATACTCCATGGTTGCAATTTTTTTTTGCAATACTAAAAGGAAAGAGAATGAACATGGTTTGAATCATCAACCTTGGTTCAAGCTAAAGGCAATGATAGTTGTAGTAGAGCTCCCTTTTTCTTCCTCCAAAATCTTAACTGTCTCTAAACTTAGAGAGTGGGTGAAAAACCCACTAGTTTGACCAAGATCCTCTAATAAGGCCTTCCCACTAACTATTTTAGCAAGGACACCTAGCTACTTCCTCTTGCAAACTTTTCTCCTCTAAATTTTCTATATTTGACTTGGTGAGAACATGGGAGAAAGCACATGTGACAACTCCAAATTCGAATTGATGGAAGAATGCATGGGTAAAGGGCCCCCCCAGGCTGTCTAGGCACTCACATGGTCAAAATTAGGTTCCTAACTTGTGTAGACACCTAAAAACCTTTAGAAAATAAAGTATTTTTATTTTCTAAAAAAATCCTGATGACATCATCATTTCCTTATTTATTAATTATTTAATTAATAAATTGACCAAAAAACCCAAAATAAATAAAAAATTTATTTTTTGCCCAAAACTTGGCCATTTTCCTTAAGACCACTAACGTCTTCCAAAATCTTCTAATCCTTCTTTAATTTCGATTAAAGGCTAATCCCATCATTTCCTACCCCTAATCCCAACTCAAAATATTTAATCAAGATTAAATATTAATCCTCATGTTTATTAAAAATATTTTAATAAATATCTCCTCAACCCAAACCCTTGAAATAAATAAAACTTTATTTATTTCATAAAATCTTATCCTAGGAAGTTCTAGACTCTTCTAGAAAGTCTTCATCCTCATCCAAAGTCTAGACTCTTCTAGAAGATGTCTTTAAACCTAATCCTAATCCCCTCCTAACCTTGTCACATTCTCTAAAAATGGGTTAAGACTTACTAACCCAAGCCAAAGTTAACAAATATCTCCTCCTTCACCCACCCTCATTTAATGCCATCCACTTGCCTATCCCTAAGCTAATCCTACACCATCCTAATCCATCCTCTAATCATTTTCACAAGCCTAAACAAGCTTAAAACCTTCCTAATCAAGTCCAAGTTGAAATTTCTCTCATCACCCTCAAAATATCTCAACCATAAAACTTTATGAAGTCCACTAGGTCATAAATGACTCTTACAAGCCCTTTTATTGCTCTTACAAGTCATTATGAGGGTCTTTATGAAAATTTTATCCCTTGAGCCTCCTTTGTTGACTCATCCTTCCCCTTTCCTCCATCCTCTCACCATGTGACATGTGTCACTCCTTGATTGGTTGTAAGGAAGCACAATCCATGTGCTCTCCTCTCATGCAATCTAAGCCCTCCATGAGCTTTTTCCCATCATTGCATCTTAGCCCTCAATCCCTCAAGCCTCTTGCCTATAAATTGGATCCTTCCCCTTTGCAAAATAACACAATCCATGAAGTAAAGTTATAATGCTATTTTGAGAGCCAAATCCATACTAAAGCCATCTATCCACACTAAAAATCCACAATCATCCATTGAAGCCCTTTTTGAAGCATAAGCTTGAGCATACATCCTATCTATTTAGACAAAGCTACTCAACAAGAGATCTTCTCATTGAGAGAGCCCATTAATGGCTCATATTCTCAATTGAGAGTTCATCTTAGTCTATCTTGAAGTTTATGAATTTTGTTTAGTTTGTAGAAGCTTTATTTAAATTTGGTTTCTATTAGCATACTAACATTGCTCATATACAACTTGATTCACTATCATATCGGTAACTTATTTTAACATGAAAGACACCTTGGGACCACCTAATGTCTCTTCAAAACCATAGCCAAGACCAAATTCGAATTTCCTTTGATTGAGACCCATCCTACCCCTGTCAAGTGGGTTTACTTACTTATTAATAGGGTAATTAATTTTAGGGTAAATTTCCACCATGATCAAAACCCTAAATGACATGTCAATTACACACAATGTCCACAAGTGTCAAGTGACACATTTAAGCACATTCCACATCACCACGACATGCCCCTAATGCAACTTAATGATTAAATATTTCCACGTGCAAGAAAAATCACATTTACAAAGAAAAATACTTTCACAATGAGGCTTTTTGAATCTTCCAAAGATTCGCCTTAGTTAAATAGTGTTCACAAGGTTTGGAACTTGTTTCCCGCAAGAATTTCTATGGATCCACTTCCTGCACATTAAACTCATGCATTAGTTGTCCAAGGAGGTCATATAAAATATGCATATAACAAAATCCATATCAACACAATTCAAATTAAATTTCCTTTCTTAATTAGTTTAAATAAATCATTCAAGATGTTAGAATATCAAATCTGCATATCATAAACCTTTATAATCAATTTAACATCCATCTGCATATCATAAATCATCAAAATCAATTAAAAATTTGTCTGCATATCATAAATCATAATAATCAAATTAACATTTCACATTACAATATAATCTAATACTACCTTCTCATAAAGTTGCATCCATATGTGTTCAATCATTCCATTCACAATATTAGATTCATAATACATATCATAAATGTAAAACACTACTAAAATATCAAAATCAATAGATAAAGAAATCCACTGCCCGTCTAAGTCTCCTATAGCTATCAAAATATCAAAGTCTTGAATATCAAAATGCTAGTAACATTTCTATGCTATGATGGGTTGGGGTGAAGCCTCACAATTTATGACAACATTATAATTCCCTAACTCAAGGATTACTTACTAGTTTTTTGTGGAGGTCAAAAAATTCAAAAGGTGTTTACTCTCACAACTGGGTATGTGTATATCTTTGAGTAGAGGGAACCATCTTAAATTTACATGGAAAAAAGGTTGTTTTGAGTCTAAGTTAGGGCTTAGGTGCAACCCCTTCTCATTAGTTTTCCCCTTGCTTCTCCTTTCTAAAGTGAGATTCTTGATTTTCATTTCTCTAACCCTTGCTCTAATCCCTTAGTGTGGGTTTTGATTAAAATCAGTAGGTTTGGTCTTTTATTACTTATAGTAGGTAGGAAAGTCTTTAGGTTTCTTCCCTCATGAGAATGGGGTATAAAGTCTTCAAGTAACATCAAACATCTAAGTCTTCAAGATTGCACTTTTCCAATTGCCCCTCTGACTAGAGAAGTACCCGAGAAGAATCTCCTTTTCTCATTAAAGAAAATGATAAATCTAGAATATATTACAAAAATTTTGAGGAATATTCTTTCAAAGATTCCCATTCTGTGTGTTGGAATAGTCTAGAGTATTCAGAGAGGGGGAGGGGGTGAATCAGTTATCCAAGGTCCAAATCTCCTAATAAAACTTATCAGTGCTTAACAAAACTCATGCATATATCTTCTTCTCATAAACCTTGCATGAATCCATTAGATCATTCAAAACATAAACTTGTAGGTTACTATCCTAGGTCAACATTACTTTGAAAAAATGTAAACATGAAACATAACAGAATCATTCACACATATGACACATGGATTTTACTTGGAAACCAAATTTGGGAAAAACCACTAGTGACATGCTACTAATTCTCACTCTTTTGAAGTGATGCCCTATGAAAGGATAACCCTGTTAAAGGTTACAATACACACTCTTAAATGTGACCTAGTTAAAGGATTTCAATCACCCTATTAGGAATAAGCCCTGTTAGAGGACATTAGGCCATTCCATTAGAATGCCACCCAGTTAAAGGATTTAAAAATGAATATTAGGTCAACCTTAATCCAAAGGATTTTACCTAAATTGATACAATTATTAGAGAGTAACAATAAGGCTTGATTTGATAACAAAATATAAATCAATTTTATAATTACAAATTTCTATTTAGTCCTCCATTGTGCTTGGCTTCACTCATTTCAACTCTAATAGCTTGTTCACCCTTCAAGCATTCATCCACTTAAGCCTTCTTTATTTGCATGCCAATTATAGGATCTTTCCTTATTCCACCATATGAAACAACACCATACACATATTGCCTTCCTTGGGTTCTTGTACATGCCAACTATTTGATCTAGCCTTGCATTCCCTTATAAAGAGAATATAGATCTTTTGTTCCTTAATTACAACCATCTATTCCAAGGTTAGGTAGGATTCATTGAATCTAATCATATTTCTATTTTTCTCCCTCTAGAAACTCCCTTAAGAATCCTCTTTGGATTCACCTCAAAATGGTTTACCTTGAGTTCTATGCCACCAACTCATCAAACCACTATCAAATCACTCGGCACATACTAAAGTTTATTGATGCTCAACATCAACTAAACTTCACTCAGCTTACACTAAATTCCACTTAGCTTGGAACTATCTATAATTGACTTGGCATACACTAAAATTCATCTTTTCTTAGTTCCAATTGATTTTCTTCTTGACTTACACTAACATTACTAAACACCTACTATGTAGATTGTTAAGCATGATAGACTCAATTCTTTTTACTTGTTCTTCTAGACTTAATTAGTGTATCCAACCTTTGCAACCTTAAGTAGATAATCAATCCACTATATCTTCACTATCTTAACTAATCTTTATAATTCTTTTACATATCATACTCATGTTACCTCATTTGATCAAATGATAGTACTTTGATAATCTAAGTATGTTTTTCTCTAGTAGGTAGCAAGTTTGACATTAGTGATAAAACAATGATTAAAACACATTCTCATACTTATATCAATCTTTGATCAACACCATATTATTGAAAAGGAAGCCCCCCTTTCCATGATCCTGATATGATGTAAAAAGTATAAGGTAAGAAGATTTTTCAAAAAAATAGTATCACAACTTCTTTATCGGCCCCACTTGGAAGTTGAATTTCCTCATGTGCTCAGAGTTTTTTCTAAGTGATGATTGTCCTGATTGGCATTATAAATGATAGAAGTAGAAAATGAAAGTTTCCACTACTCCAAATCTAAAAGGCAAGTTGCTATGAAATTTGATTTAAAAAGGGGTATTTAAAGATTGATTGATAGGATGACATTAGTTCCAACCATTATCCAACCACATTAAGGATAAATTTAATCATTATTCTCCTAAATGCCATTTCTAGTTAAATGAGACACTCCTAATATGTGTGGCATGGGAAACTAGGGGCTAATCATTAGATTACAAAATTGATGAGATCAGATCATAGGAAAATCATATTTCACATTCTTCAATAGGCATTTTTTAAATCTCTAAGTTTCCTCTATGTGTAAACAATCTTGAGTTATGGAAATTAAAAGTGTAGGAAATGATCACCTTATCAAAGTTTGGAATAAATTGAAGAGATATATAGACAATATATCTCTTCTTTATCGGCCCCACTTGGAAGTTGAATTTCCTCATGTGCTCAGAGTTTTTTCTAAGTGATGATTGTCCTGATTGGCATTATAAATGATAGAAGTAGAAAATGAAAGTTTCTACTACTCCAAATCTAAAAGGCAAGTTGCTATGAAATTTGATTTAAAAAGGGGTATTTAAAGATTGATTGATAGGATGACATTAGTTCCAACCATTATCCAACCACATTAAGGATAAATCTAATCATTATTCTCCTAAATGCCATTTCTAATTAAATGAGACACTCCTAATATGTGTGGCATGGGAAACTAGGGGCTAATCATTAGATTACAAAATTGATGAGATCAGATTATAGGAAAATCATATTTCACATTCTTCAATAGGCATTTTTGAAATCTCTAAGTTTCCTCTATGTGTAAACAATCTTGAGATATGGAAATTAAAAGTGTAGGAAATGATCACCTTATCAAAGTTTGGAATAAATTGAAGAGATATATAGACACCCAATTTAGGTTATTTGATCTAGGTGATCTTCATTGGTGAATAAATATAGAGCCCATCCACCCTATCATGCAGAAATTGAAGGAGAGTGGCTCGGTGGAAGCCACTAGTTTTTTGGTAGAAGCACAAGTGCCAGAGTTAATTTTGAACTCCATCTCTTACTTTGACCCCACAACTGAGTATATCAAAATGTCAGAAAAATTTGTCTTTCTCAACTTCAATAGAGATTTCATGAAGAATTATTTTGAATTACTACTAGAGATGCTTACAATAAAATCAACTTTGGGTCTTTTACATCGATGTTCAATGAGAAGACAGGTTTAAGAAGGGGCGATATGATGATGACATGGTTCCAAATACCTAGAAGAAAGAAAAGTGACTAAAGCCCTCTTTGAAATAGATTTAAAAGGGGAGATAGTTGATATTCCTATTTTGTTGCTTGATATGAGAGGAGAGGAAGAAGCCCTTAGTTTTGTTTGGCATCACTTTTCTTGGTGTAGGCAATATGTGAAAAAGGTCAATATATCAACTGGGCCCAAATCATGAGCGTTGAATTGACTAGGTGAATGAGTTTGATGAGAGCCTTCCACTAGTTCCACATATCTTCTTATTTGATCTATGCCTTAGGAACACACCATCTTTGGCCCGACCTTTCACATGTTGAGGAATTCAATGAAGGGGTGCAAGTCTATGACAATTATCCCTATCTCAAACTCAACAAAAGCTATGATGAATTCATGAAGATGAACAACACATTTTCTATGAGCCTCTATAGGGAATTATAAGGGTATATAAAATGAAATTTCTCTCTCAAATCCATCTCTATAGTGACCCTATTTGGCAGCTACTTAATCTAATTCTTGAATTTCTCTTGCATTAGAGTGGCTACTTTTGATAATTCTCCATGGAAACTATTGTGGTATCTTGATGATAGAATAGTACTAGCTGAGATTTGTAGAAAAAATCTTGAAGTAAATACCTTGTGTGCAATTGTGTGAAAGGAAGGAATCTCCTTTCCCATTATAATCAAAGCTTATTCATGCACATTGAAATTTGATGCTAAAAATATATTAAAATCAATCAACAACAAGTACTAGGATGCAGTCATACAATGAGATTTGACTCCAATTTGACCAAGTAAACTACATAAAGAAAAATTTATAGTTGGAGTCAAGCTTCAAGCATGTTGTTAGAATCAAAGATTACAGGGTAGGGAGAAGTTATACTAAAGGATCATTGTGTAAGAAGTTAAGTTGTACAATGTAAGCACTGATGTGGAAGGTGTTGATGATAATGACTCTAGTATGAAGACATTAGCCTACATGAAGAATATTAAAGGGATCCCTATTGATTCCACTCCATTGGAAGGACCCACTGTAGACAATATGAAGGATCTTGTTGGCCTAGTTTTTCATTTTCAATAAATTTGTTGCATTTCATGGTGAAAACCCAACGGATTCATGGTTTAAGAAGTAGGTTGTGTTAAAAGCCCTAGGTAAAAATCCTTAAGGTTCATAAAACCCTTATTATTTATGCCCTAGTTTTCAAAAATTAGGAAAGTATTGGTTTATTTTGAAAAAAATATGTGGAAAGCTTTTTGCTTTAGAAATTCCTTTTATTTTCTTAGTGTTTGTTTTAAAAATACTTTCTCAAAAATCTTTTTTCTATTAACCTTTGTTTTAAAGTATGGTTTTAAACCTGTGTTGACTCATTAGATGCTCTTTGAAAATATTTTTAACTGCGATATAATCTAGTTTTACAAACTGTTGATCAAAGAAAGATCAATGATGAGTGCTTTCCCGCAATATGAAAGTGTTTGAGTTTTATGAAATGTGGGGAAGTGCCTTCATAACACATGTATTTGATGATGTCATTTTTGTTGTGCATCGCTAGGATGGAAAAGTGTCAAAACAATTGGAAAATGTTAGAACACATGGCAGATTAACTCATTTTCATTGGGTATTGTTGCTGACTAGGTTTTAAACAAAGTAAATCCCATGGAACTATCCATCATTTGGAGATCGATGGAAAGCACTTTCCCACTTTATGAAGATGTTAAATGGTGCAGGAGCACCTAGGCTAACCTCTACTAGTTAGTCAATTTTGGCTTGTACTTGACTCTAGCCAAGTCAATAAGTTAGTGTAATTTGGTTGAGGACCTTAGAAGGTCTTTTTTTATGTTGGATAGGTGAATTAGTCACTAAGACTAAGGTCACACAAACAGCCTTTGTTAGTTGTTATTTAAATTCTTAATGTTAGGAGTTAGGGAGATTGAGTCATTAATATGTCTTAGGCCTAAGAATGGTTAATGATTATTAAATAAATATGATGATCATGAATGATCTTGGATCCTAAAAATATGTGAGTACAAGAAGCCTATAATATAGGATTAAGGCATCTATCAAAGTTGCCAAGTGTTGTAAGAATGTTGTCATAACAACATTTTGCACTTATTGCAAATATTCCATGCAACATGGATAGCCTTGGATTCCTTTGATTGTGGGAGGTTATTTTCGACCAAATAGGCCCTATAATGGTGGAGAAGACACCTAATGGAGTGATGTATTGAATCTCCAAGCATTGGTTGCATATTGTAAAAAAGTTTGAGTTAATGAAGTGGCTGGAAAACTCTATTTTTGAAGTGATATTTCAGTTTTTGAAGGAACAGTCATACTTGAAGCCAAAAAAGTGTTGATACAGTGGTTGATACGTGTTCTATAGTCATTTTGAAGACTTTTTCATTTTATGTGTTAAGGGTTTAGAGTAGTTTTATCATAGTTTTCAAGTTGTTTTAGTTCAAGACTTTCTTTTGGTCACACTGTGACAGATTTTGTAAAAATGGCTCCCACATGAGTTTCAACCATGGAAACACTAAATAAGTGGTTGAATCTTCAAGTGGTGCCTCTGCAAATATTTTATCTAAATTTAGGAAGCATCATGAGAAAGGAAGCTAGCTTTATGATCAGGCCCTAGGTGAGTTTGACATACCCGGTTAGAGGCTTGACAGTGAGAAATCAAATCATTTCATGTGGGGAATGGGAAGTACAGCACATCCCCAGGAGTTTTTATGATATTTTTTCATGTTAGTTATCTATCCTAATAATTGGGAAGTCGTACCAGTCCATTAGGATAGGTTTTGAGCATTTTTCATCAATCCTAGACAAGCTGTCCTGGAAACTAGGCCTCTTAGCCCTGTTTCTCCTTGATATTAGGAAGGAGGTGTATGGTCACTTTGAGACCCAGAAACCTTAATGAAAGTTTTAAAACTTCCAAAAGGGTATCCAAATCAGGTTTTTTCTTTCTGAGTTTTTTGGAAAAATATTTCTAAAAAGGGAAAAAACTGACTGGTGAAGGCTACTAGAAATAGGCCTATTTTTAAGATCTCTTTTGGATGAAATCTTGAATATGATAAACCTAAGAGCCAAGAACCTTCCAAAATCAGTAAAATGGGATGGAATATGAATGAATTCAATGTGAAGAATGTCCCCACAATGAAGTTTGAAATTTGTGATGTTATAGTGGATTTGGCACTTAGATCCATCTAAGTGAAAGTGAGAAAGAGAACCAAAATTAAGGTGTGGATCATACAAGGTGGAGTTTTCAAGGTGTGACTCTTGTAGTAAAGAGTGAATAGGATTTAGTTAATGATATAATACTATTAGGAGATCCTACAGAAGCATAGGATACTAGGAGATAAGAGGAATCTCTTGGTGGAAGTGGAAAACTAAGCCTAGGAGTTTTATCTTACACCATTCAATGTTTAAAGAAAGTGGGGAAGTGCCTTAATGATATGTGCCTAGGTGGGGTCCATCATTCCAAAAGTTTCTTGGTGATGCTGAGTTGGGACACATGCCAAATATCTTATGTTGATTTGCTGAGCAGTCTACATGTTAATGAGTTGGAGGGTGACTATGTAGGTAGGCCCTAAATATTAAAAGAAAACATTGTAATTCCAAAGGTTTTTCATGATAGTCTGCTCAAACTTTAGCAAATGAGGGGAATTTTCTTGTTGACGCATGGCCAGTTTTACAAAAAGGTAATGTAGTCATTTGAGTTTAAGGCTAAGTCATCCAATTTGTGAAGATCAACAGTTGAATTTCAAATTCCATGGCATGACATGAAATATGACTATTGGGGCATTAATTTTGATCAATGTTATTTCATCTGAGGTTAATATTGCAATAAGAATTCTAATTTTCCATTATTGAATAGTAAAGTTTCATAACTCTCATAAAGAAAAGATTTTTAGAGTTAAGGGCACAATTTTTTTGAGGATTTTGATTTGCTGCTAAGTGATTTTCAGAGGAGAAAAATAAGAAAATTGTGTGAGTATTTTGAGTTTCTAGAAAATTGAGAAAATATATCCATAGTAAGATAATTATTAAACATGCCTCTACAAAGGGATTTCTCAAGGAAAGTAGATTACATAAAAAGGGTTGTACATGATGATT
This sequence comes from Cupressus sempervirens, assembly GCA_028749045.1. Taxonomy (NCBI): domain Eukaryota; kingdom Viridiplantae; phylum Streptophyta; class Pinopsida; order Cupressales; family Cupressaceae; genus Cupressus; species Cupressus sempervirens. Next base: position 270,064,847 of record CM053784.1, on the reverse strand, counting down.
TCTCAGAGAAAATGCCACAACCCATGAATGAGTTTGCTAGGGGAAAATAATTTATTCTAAAGAACCTTAGGTTATTGGTTAGTGGGGGTCTTTATGATAAAGCAAACTGGTTGAGAGATGTTGAAGTAGCTGTCAAAGGTTTTGAGCTTTTTTGTAAATGGTTTGTAGAGAGAAGACTTGATACTCCCTTGAATAATGTATGAGAATTTGACATTTGAAATTTATTATCCTAGGAGTTTTCTTTGATGATTATTTTCTTGCAATAATGTCAAAGAAATATGATCCAATAACTAGGATTGTGAAGAATCATGCTAGTGATATTATTTTTAGGGTTTCACTAGAATTAATCAGAGAGGTCTTCAAATTAAACCCTAACCATGCATTCCATGAGAAGATAAATATGGAAGATCTCCAAGCTAGGTATGATATACAAAAGGTATATTTAGGGGGAGGACATTACAAGAGCATTTTTTCGAAATAGGATCATTACCCCTGGTTACACCAAACATTCTAGAGCTATTGTTAAAAAAATATTTCAACCCTAGAGTATAGACACTATATTTATCTCTCCACAAGATTTTTGGCATGGATGAGCAAGACCACACCCTAGGGTCCATTGTCTTCATCATTGCTCAAACCCTTCAATACATTATGAGTTCTATGTTTGACTTTATTACTCTCTTGACAAAAGAAATTCATATTGGGTTAATGGGTATTGCAAAGGCTAGAGTTAATAAACCCTTCTACTGGTACTCCATGCTAATGTGCATATGTTTGTATAAGGGAGTTACCTTTTTCTCTAGAGAAATGAAGTTGGAATTGGAAAGAGATGGAGAAAAAATCCCTGTCCAATTGTGGAGTGTTGAGATGACATGAGAGGTAACTAGTGCAAGCTTTGTCAGATTTGACAGGTATTTTGCATCTAGGCTTAGAATGTTGTTAGTAGGGGATAGCCCTAGGATACCTCAACCTCTATTAGAACTGATTAGACACAATTGGGGAGACATCATCCCACATGTAGTGTCTACTATATTTAGAGTTTATGGTTTTCTTGGAAAAAAACATGTGCTACCCTATCAAGTGCCTTTGAAAATAGGAATTTCTAAGCTCTTGTGGTAGATAGGATCAATGGAAGAAAGAGAATTGTTGGGAAAATCCAAAGGTACTTTCTTTCCTCAAATTAATATTGTACACAAATTTGTTTTTGACAAAAAGTGATGGAGGCATTTGGAGAAATTTTTAGACAAACATCAAATGGCTTAATCCCATGCTCACTTTATAGACCTAAAGGGATTTTATGATGTAGGGGTATTTGAGGTCTTTTCTATATACCCTAGTAGTTTGATGTAGGGGCATCTTGGCTGTCACATTATCCTGCTAATTCTAGTTGTTGCTATCAAGTTACAACAATACTAAGTACTAGTAAATTTTTAGTCATTACTGAGTTGAAGTTATCCCAGATCTTATTAACATACAGGTTAGTGTATTATCCCATTTATTCTACCAATTTTTATCAAGTGATCCTTCAAGTGTCAAGTTGGTTAGTTGCAGTGTTTTCCAGTTGCAATGTTTGCCAAGTTGTAATCTCTGCTAAGTGTTCCTTCATGTGCCAAGTGTTCCTATTGGTGCAAAGTTTACCTATATGTGCCAAGCACTAGTATTAGTTTTCTATGTCTATTTCCAATTTAAGTCGATCTGGCAAGTACTTTATTTTGTGATGGGTATTTAATATTTGTTGAGATCCAACTTGTGGCTTGGTTATGCATTTAATGCAAGGTTTTTTTAATTTGGTAATTTGTAATAGGCCAACTTATGGCCATGCAAGTATTTAAAGGGTCTTGGGTAGACTCTTAGACATTATGATTTGATGTTGGATTATTTTTCAAGCATGGAGATGTAGAGAAGCTTGAAGAAGTCATTTTAGTTAAGGGATCTTACCATGGAGTAGCTTGAAGATAGAAGTTTGCATTTGAGTTTAAAGATCTGTCCTTCTTTGAATATTTTTTTCATCTTTGTAATGGCTATAACCCAAAAGGCCATAAAGCCAGGCATGTTGGATGTAAACTTCTTGATTCGAATATATGAAATATTGTCTCTCTAGATCTAAATCTTGTTTCTCTTGTTCATTTTCTACTGCATATTTTTTTTTGTTGGTTTTTGGATTACCTCATTTTGGAGTACACCTAGATTAGCACTACATTAGGTGATATTAGAGCTCAGTTGTTCTTGAGTGTGCAAGAAGATTACAAAAGTGTGAGGTAGTTTGTACTAGGACCTTGGTTGGGTGAAGTTTATTAGAGAAGGGTTTTGATTTTGAAAATCTTAGCTAGTTGGTTATTTGGTGTAGGGTTGCAGATCTAGGGATTTGGCCTACACTTGTAGAGGAGTTTCCATTTGATTGTTGTTTATATGTGTAAAGATGGTTCATGGAAGGAGAGATGCAAATCCATAATTATTCAACATGTTGAGGAAACTTGCAATTGGAGTAGAAGCTATTGAGTTAGCGCAAGACTATGGAAGACATCTTGATGATGTTGAGAGCAATGGGTATGATTCTTTTTGGGATGATTTAAATGAAAGGATTGATGATCTAGAAGATTCTGATTTGAGCTAGTATTTGAGGATTAGAAAGAAGGTTTGTTGGCCAGTTAAAGAGATTATGAAGAGAAGAAGACATATCGTGGAGGTACATGATGATTTGGCTGAAATGGAGGAAGTATCTTTTGATTTTCATGAGCAGATGGATAGATCTGACATGGAAATTGTAGAGTATCTTGTTGTGCAAAATGAGATTGTTGAAGATGAGAGTTTCACTTATGTTGGTAAGGAATTGGATGTTGTTATACAGAATGATGTTAATGTTGGAATGGATGTGATTAAGGATTTATCTATTACTATTGTTGTTGATTTGGAGTTATATATTCATTCTATTATGAATGATGTTGATCTGGAAGTTTCTTGTGGTTAGAAGATGGATTTACTTGCTGGTAATATGATTGAGGGTTTTAGAGGTGTTATTGATGTGAATTTACATGATGCTATTGTTTTGATATGGATTTGAACTTATATGTTGCTATTGAGATGTTGAAGGATACAAATGTTGTTACTAATGTTGATTTTCATGATGTTGTTGATCTATATGTTGTTGGAGGAATGATTATACATGTTTTTTCTATTATGGACTTGTATGTTGCTAGTGCTACTATTATGGATCTGAGTTCATATGATGTTGTTGATAGGGTTTGTGATTTGGATATTATAGCTGATCTAGTTTTCGTGTATGAGGATGATGTTATGGATGATGTTGATGATAAGTTGTAGATGGAGCATTATGAATTTTAGTTGAGTTTGTATGTTTATTGGTTGGATGATATTCTGATTTTTGAATGGATGAAGCATAGATGGTTGATTTTTAGATTTTATCTCTTTTCTTTGATGGAGTGGAAACCTTTTGTGAAGATGAACCTGAGTACAAAATTTTCTTTCAGAAGAAAAATGTGCAACACATTTTTCTATTTACCTTGGGAGTTTTATGTAGGAGCATCTGAGGTCTTTTCTATTTATCAAAGTAGTCTAATGTAGGGGCATCCTGGCCGCTGCATTATCCTGTTGATTTTGTTGGTTGCTACTGAGTTACAACAATTACCAAGTGAAAATAATTTTTTAGTCATTGTCGAGTTGAAGTTATCCCACATCTTGTTAACATACTAGTTAGCATGTTATCCCATTTATTCTGCTAGTTTTGACTGAGAAATCCTTCAAGTGTTGAGTTGGTTGGTTGTAGTATTTATTGAGTTGCAATGTGTGTTGAGTGTTCCTATTGGTGTTGAGTTTTCTTATATGTGCCAAGCACCTATATTAATTTTCTATATCGATTTCTAGTTTAAGCTGACCTGGCACATATTTAATTTCATGATGGGTATTTAATATTTGATGAGAGCCAACTTGTGGCTTGGTTATGCATTTAATGTAAGGGTTTGTTTATTTGGTAATTTGTAATAGGCTAACCTATGTCCATGAAAGTATTTAAAGGGGTCTTGGGTAGAGTCTTAGTCATTATGATTCGATGTTGGATTATCATTCAAGCATGGAGATGTAGAGAAGCCCAAAGAAGTCATTTTAGTTAAGGGATCTTACCATGGAGTAGCTTGAAGATAGAAGTCTACATTTGAGTTTGAAGATCTATCCTTCTTTGAATTATGTTTTCTTCTTTTAAATGGCCATAATTGAAAGGCTGTACAACTGAGCATGTTGGATGCAAACTTCTTGATTTGAATATATGAAATATTGTACCTCTAGATTTGAATCTCATTCCACTTGTTCATATTTGCTATTTATTTTTTTTGTTGGTTTCTGGATTACCTCATTTTGGGGTACACCTAGATTAGCATTGCATCATTTTATGACCTATTCAGAGAAATAACTAAAGCCAAATCTCATAAACATATGGTATACTTTCCAGAGGATATAGTTAGGAATATGTTCTCATTACAAGAGTAGGAACTTAGGAAAGAGAAATAGAAAGTATATAGCAAGGTCCTGGATTTTATAAATGCTTTTGAGCTAGACTATGATCCCCTTGCTAATAGAAAATATTGGGGTATGAAAAATATACATGTTTATGGATAAATTTGTTGGGTTTATGCAAACTTTGAATGAGAAGAAGGAAATTCTGATCCAAGCATACCCTAATAAGGCTATTGAAGTTAAGTAGAGCAATGCAAGTAAGATGATTTTGAACTCAAGCCAATACACATTATAGAAGAAAGCTAGGTGTATAGTGGCCAAGATTGCACAACCTATTCCTCAATACAAAAGACCACACTTTGAAAGCCCACCTAATGTACATGCACCTAAGAAATAGAAATTGGAACATGGATCATCTTCTAAGGTTGAATAATGCTCCCCTACCCAAACCACACTCCAGATAGATGATGAAGTATCCTTGAGAGAGAAATTAGGAAAAATGGGAGGGGAGAGGGATATTGTAGTTACAACAACAAATATAGAAGAGGGAGTGCCTAAGGAACCTCCTATGCTAACACTAGCTCTCACTGTGGGAGATTACAAAGGTAAGGGAATAGATCTTGTAATAGCACATGCCTCTTAGAAATTTATTGATGATGAGAGTTTTTTCAAGTCAAGAGTATTTGCTCAATTCTTGTGGAGAATAAATATTGATAATTTTGAGGCCAAGTGTAAAATGATCAAGGCCAAGTGTAAAATGACTCTAAAATTGAAGAAGAAGTTAAAACCAATTCCATGGAGGAGTTTGCATAGATGACCAATGAAGGGGGAAGAAAATTGTTGAAGGATTCAAGAATTTTGATATTACCTAAATGGGATATTGCAAATGCCAAGGTTTTTGACTTTATGAGGAAAGTGAAAGATACTCTGCTCAAAACTAAAGAAGAGGTCTTATAAGCCCATAAGGGATTGAAATACAGTAATGATCATCAAGCATTGGTGATATGGTCCATTCATAAAAAGGATAAAACTAGGATACAAGAAGATTTAAATGGTAAACATACAGGCATCCTCATGGTGTATAGGGAAGAAGAGGTAGATAGTAAAAAATCTATCTCTAATGACCAAAAAAATGGTGGATTTTGAAGTTTTTGTTACTACAAAAGACAAGAATAAGTTCTTGGAGCTCAATACTAGATTTGAAGAGGTGCTAAAGGCATATGAGGAAAGAGGAAATAGGATACATCAATTAGAGGTTTAGATGACTCAAATGGACAAGCAATTTGGAAAAATAATAGTGGAAGAATCTAGCCAACCCAAGATTACTTATCCTTATCCTCCAGTTGAGCCTTTCAAGTCAACACCACTCATAGAGCTACTAGATACTCCATAGAGACCTCAATTTTATACAAATGAGGAGTTTGAAGAGGAGAAGAGAAGACTATGGGCATTGCATGTAGAATTGGATATCTAGTATGAGAATAGGATAAGAAAAATAATTATGTATCTAGTAAACAAGATTGGTTGGCGTACATTTTATGAATTATTGACAAGCTTAATGAATACAAGGAATGAGTTGAAAAGTAGTGAGGCTGCTTTGAAGCCAATTGTGAATAAATGGAATAATAGGAATAGGGATGTCACTCTTTTATGCTTCTTAGTTATTAGTTTGACTTATGAGCAAATAGAGAAGACTTTTGAGATAACTAGTGACCTCTCTGATTTTGATGACAAGAGATTCACTCTGCAAAAAAGGATCATAAATTGTTTTTCCAAATATTTAGATGAAGATTTCAGACTTTTCCCTCATGCTCTCAGAAAAATAGATAAATTGAAGAATAAAGAGGAGTGGGCCCAAGAATTGGATGATTTTTTGTGCCTCAGGTTGAATAAAGTGATAAATTAAAAGGGGCATGCATGGTTGGCTAAAACAACTGATGAAATTGTTAAAGTTCAATTGATTTTTGATTCTTTAAGAAAGGAATTTTTTGAAATAAAGAAATAAAGAGCATATTTTTTAAAGAAGAAGCATGAAATATTGAGTTTTAATTGGCCAGATGACATACTTTTCAACAAGTGGATGGAAAATTTTGTACATTCAAAATAGTTAGAATTTAGTGAAATGGATGAAGATGAGGTAGACCAAGATGAGTTACAAGTAATTGATACAGTGGTTAAAGGAGAAGAATAAAAAGACAAACAATCAACTATAGACTTGGCAGTAGAAAAATCAAGTGTAACTATTAGTGTGTCAGTAAATGATGACTTGGATGGAGAACCATGAGTTAAACTCAGCTTTCAAATATTAGAACCTAGTCCATCACAAGTAAGTCCAATGGTCACACACTCCAAGAAATAACAATTACATCAAGGTCAATCACAAACTCCTTAGCAACAAACAAGCCACAATAGAAGTGGTCCCACAAAAGGAATATTCATGATGTAAATCATTCTATTGCACCAAATTTTGTCTTTTGTGATAGTAACCTTTTGTAAATATCTTTTTGTCTTAAGGACAACTAACATTTTTCTCTACGCTTGAAGCTTGTTGCATCTCATGCTATATAAATGAGATCCCAAGGCTAGAGAAGAGGTCCAAATTCTTATGTAATTTTTGGTTTTTGCTAGGTTTACATTTGGTCCAATTTTCTTGATGTAATTTTTTGTGATGTATTCTCTCTACAAATCTGAGAATATATTTACATTCAAGGATCATGTTGTCTCTTCCCAAGTTGTTTTGAGTTTTATTCCAATGTCATATGATTTTCAAAGAAAATTAATACAAAGATGAACTACCACCATATATGTTTTCTCTAAATCTTGTCTCTATTGTTACTGACTGGTTATCTTGAGGTTGTATGGGAAAAGCTTATTGAGTTGTATATTAGTTTTCTATTTCTTTTAATTTAATGAATTAAGTAAATACTTCAGTGATATGATAGGATTTCTAGGAAATAAGAAGGATATGAATAAGAATGATTTTTAGGGAAAAATGCTAATAATATTGATTGTAATGCAATCAATTAGGTCAAAATAGTTGGGTAGATTCTCAATCCCAATGAATCATGCACTGCTCAATTATTTTAGTTTGCACATGAAGAGATCATGGATAAGCATCAAGAAATTTTTCAAAATTCAACTCAATTTTACTTTAATGTATGAAGAATATCATAGTTGGTCAGTACTTGGTTGGATTTAATTTTTGTGTTTTGGTTAGTTGTTGTTACTCAAAATTATATGTAAAAATGAGAAGAATTATGACCAAATATCTGCTATAGGGGATAAGTGTTGTAAAAAATATCACTAAGTGAATGAAGTGTGAAGATAATATTTAGTTTTGAATCCTTTTATCCCTTAGGTGCACCTACCTAGGTTTTGTAGAACCTAAAGAGTAGAAAATTCTTGTGAATTTGTTGAAGTTGGGTCTAGATCTAAGGACTTCTTAGTTGAAAAAATAGATAACCCTTAGACTAAATTGTTCGTCACCATCTTGGTATCAAGTATTTTGTTTCTTGATAGTTTAAAATACTAACAAATCCAATGCAAGGTATTCTTGAAAGAACTAATAAGTGGGCTGAATGGACTAAGGGTTGGTGGAAGAGAATAGGAGGAGGTGGTTCTCTAGTGGCAATTGCAAGAACCACACAGACATCCCCTATTGCCATTTCTAACATAACTACTTCCAATTCAACAGTAGTATGAATTTCTCAATCATTCAATGGCGGAGGTGACCAACCTCTAGAGAAACTTATTCAAGTCCCACCTACCTAAGGGAGTGGTCAATATCTAAATATTGGATCCATTTGAGAAGTGGATAAAGACAAGCAGAATGACTCAGATTCTAGGAAGGGCATATATTCTACCATGCCAATCATCAATCTGGACTATTCTAATGGTAATCGAGACATGGATGACTCACCAAATGGTGGCCCTAATAAAAGAGATCAAATGTAGGACACCCCTCTCTAGCAAAAACTAGATAAGGGTAATCCCCATGGTCAACCCTTCACTTCGAAAACTATAGTTTTTCCTTTTGGTTCTAGGAAGACAAACACTCCTCTGGTGGTGAGGAAACTATTTGATACTCAATCCCTATAGTCATCCTTGAATGTCCTCACAACACAATCATGGTTAGAGGACATGATCGATAGGAAAAGAAAGAGAGTGGAGGAGTGTACCACACCAAAGAACCTAATTTCCAAGGCATTATAGGCACAACCTCCCCCTACTTAGAAAGAAAAAAAGTGTTGCATGTTAGTCACACTTGGAATGGATGTGAATGCTGGTCATGTAGTGATAGAGATAGTGCAAGCTCAAGGTGAGGGAAGTATTGTCGAGCTCTCACCTTGAGATTTCTAAGTGTAGACCAATAACATTGGCCCTCCCAAATACAATATAATGGTGGAAATGCTTAAATTCACAAAATTACACATAGAAGAAGAATTGGAGGGGTTGAAGGTAGAAAAGTCCATCCTCAAAGAATCTACTATAGAGTTGTTGGAATATATTAGAATATACAAGGACTCTTGTAATGGTGTCTATAGATACTTCTACTAGCATTTTTGATCCATTCATAGAGAAAAATAAGAAGTTGATGGCCAACCTATATGAAGAAAGATACTTTGGCCAAATTGGGTATGCGTGGGTAGAAGACTTGAAGGCTAGAGGTCTCCTACTTATTGAGAAGCTTGGTCACTTGTGTACAGATGCAATACATTTAGGTGAAATTGTGTACACTTGTTGTAACTCCATTAAGACGGATATAAACAAATAAAATGCTAGTATGTCATTATTGCAAGAAGTAATTGACTTAGAGATAGAAGGTGCTATCAATTTGGGATTCTTCAGAACTAGAAAAGAGTCACTAATGCATTGGATATAGTCCCTTGATTTCAAGAGGGAGATCTTAGTGAAATAAAAAATTGAGCTAAAGCATCTGCATGAGTCTATAAAAAAGGTAGCAAAAGGAATATATATGTATCTAAAGGACTTGCACATAGAGTCCTGGGTGAGCCCAAGTAGCGAAGTGGTTGATGTGAACCATATGAAGTCATCATACCAGAATTTCATCAATGGAGTGGTGATGCCAACCAAATTTGACATTTCTAAAATTCATGAGCTAACTTCTCTACATAGAACATTGGCTAAATTGTTGAAAAAGCTCCAAACCCCAGTCAAAAAAGTGGAGGAACTCACCTCAGATCATGAATATTGGGTGGTGCATTTTGATGATGTATTCATTCGGAATGGAAAGGAGCTGAAATATATCTTAAATATTGTGAGAACACAGGGCCATACTAGAAAGTGCCAAAAAGGCCAGAGGAAGTGAAAGTATTTTTGCTCCCCCAACTTGATTGCTTATATGTTGCGATATGTTAAGTGTCTAACCCCTTTTATGTCTCTTAATATTCTTGACAATCTTGTAATGGTTGAAATCAAAATGGCCTATATCTAATATTTTGAAGATGAATAGAAGGATTGATAATTTTTTGTGTGAATTTCCCCCTATTGCATGATAATATTTGATAGCTTCTATTGGATAAACACACACACACACACACACACACACACACACACACACACACACACACACACAAAAACAATTATATGAGATAAAATTGAGATATAAAAATACAAGAGAAATTACTATAATATATAATTAGATATATTAATATATTAATTATCTCATTAGCGAATAGGCATGTCCCATAAAGGGACATATCAATTCATTGCCTATTCTTAATACAAAAATAAGAAGATGTTGCATTTGGAACACACATACCAATCCAACAATACATAGTACATTTTTTGTAGATCCAAAAAACTAACATGATATTAGAGCCAATTGCAAATATAATAGAGCTACAAAGTTTTTCTCAATAGATGGATAAATCATCACATAAAAGACATAGAAATCAATTACCTTAATTTATTTATAGAGAGTATAAGAAGTGAATGAGGAGGCTTTGGGTTTGTCAAGGGTTATGAAGATCATTTTTGATTTGACTTTGACAATAAGTTTGTCCTCCAATACTAATTCTAACACAACACAGAGACTACGTAAGTGTACCAAAATGGAGAATATAGAAATAATTATAATATAAAAAATCAGATGCAAGTAAGTCATCCAACATGTTATTTGAGTAATAATCTACCTACTGACAACCATAACATTAGGTGACGTAGCACATATAAAATGTTGATCAGGTCAACAACTATGACTGACCAAGTTAGACCAACACTATTTTTATATAATAAGAAAGGGTCACTAAGGATAAAAAGAGGACAAAGGTACAATGTTTTGCATTGAAAAATGTGTGACAATTTATATTGGAATAGGCTATCTCACAAATATTCACCATCTCCAAAATAAATTTAAGGTGTACAAGAGTGAATGCAGTCGAGGCATTGAGCATCAACCCATTAAAGGTGGGTATAGAGGTATGATTTAATGATATTCCTTTGATAATTATCATATATTATAGTGTTAAAAAATGGTTCTTAAAGGAATGACATATAGTATCCTTGTGTTTTGAAGGCCTAAATGGTAGAGTTAAAATAAATAAATTAAGTTCTTCTTACTGCAAATAAAGGAAATTAGAAGTAATCTTCAAAATATTTTGATTATAATAAAGGAAAATGACATTAATGAAAAAGTGTGATTAAAATCCAAGAGAAGGTGTTATTCATTTGTTAAAAGAGACATGACTTATCAATTTGAAAAGTTGCATCTTCCATTTGATAGAATATAAATGAGAGGCATTTTATTTGTAAATAAGAAAGAAAGAAGAATGCTTGTAAGAAGGAATTTAGAAAAAGAACAATTTCTATGATCTTATGAAGACAATTTGAACAATGCCATTAATTGCTTATTGAATGACATTATCCTTTTATTACATATGATAAGTTTTTTTTTTTTTAAGTACCATTTCTAAATAGTGTATTCCTAATATAGTCAATCTTTTTTTCATTTCTCTATACATACTATAAAGAGCTATTTTCTTTTGTCTTCTCTCTTGGTTTGACAATGTTCTTGCAAGAAAAAGAAGATTAATATCAAACTCAAAGGAAGATTGAGATTCAGAGGCTAGCACTTTGTTAAATGCAAGATTGGTTAAGAAGCTCAAAATATTGATGTTTAGAGGGAGCTTGAAATTTCATTAGAGGCAACCTTGAAAGATAAGGAGGAGTTAGACGATGTGATTCACTTAAACTTTATTGATCTTAGTCTTATTGATTTAGAGGGAGAAAACCATGTTGAGATGGATTCTCCAATGATAAACAAATTGAAATAGTTAAGAGGACTATGATTTTTTGGCTACTGGTTGGATCTTTACAAATTGGGCATAAAATGGAGTAGAAGATAATAACATGAGGAAGAAGAACAAATTGTTTACCAACACATATACAATCGTAGAAGTAAAAGAAAATTTCTACATATTTTTGTCCAAGCTTTCAATTCTTTCTTGACCTGAAGAATGAAATAACTTCATTATTTGTAGAAAGTGGAGTTGCAAATAGAAAGTTCAAAAAATACAATTTATAAATGTTTTCTTGCAGGTTAAGTTTGTCATGAAAAAATTGTTTATTGACGAGAAAGGGAAATGATACAACATTAGTGACACCAACATCTTAGTCTCATTGTGATTTTATGTGTTTCAAATAACGTTATTGTAAAAGTAACTTATGATGCATCTGGTAATTGAAGTGTCCACTCTATGTCTGATTTTGGATTTTAGCTAGAATCCTAACTTTTCCCTAGGTAAGGTTAAGTTTTAAAGTCATTTTTGTAAAAGTTAGTTGGTTTGAAAAAGTCATGGATAACATCCAAACTCTAACTTTTTAGGTAATTACAAATTTGAAAGAGTAGCTCCTAAGTAGTTATATTTTAGAGCCTATAAAAACAAGACTAATTCAATGTAAAAGGGGAAGAATGGTTTGCAGAGGAAAAAACCCTACAAAATTTTGTAGAGCACTTGATACTCATATTTTGTACTTGAAGGTTTTGAACTTGTATATTTTCAAAAGAATAACCTTGAATGCATTTAATTCATATATCTTAGATATATTTTGTAGTTATTGTTATCAACATCTCATATGTTAAATTGATAATTCATTTTAGTACTTTAGATAAATGCAAAAGATGAAGCATGTCCACACTATGGTATCTTGGTTAGAAAATGTTTTAAGTTACTTGTTTCCTCATATGTGGAAATATATTATCTTCTTTTCATTAATTTCATTTATCCATTATATCTTGTACTTAATTTCCTTTGCACGTGGTTGTCCTTTGGGAATCTCATATTGTATTTGTAGGTCAACTTTTGTGATTTCTTTTATCAATTTCTTTTAGTTTTTCTTTGCTTCCTTTTTGTACTTTCAAGTGAAAATTACTCAAAAATATCTAAAATTCTCATCATATGAGGGAGTTGTCCCTATCAAATGCAAAGGAAGATTTCAAATTGATAGTGATTAGTTATAGTCTCTCCAAATGTTTGCACAATTATCATTGTTCACAGGATGAGCATGGTCAGTTTAAAAGATAATTTCAAGGTGATAAATTTGTCTACCATCAAGTACATAATAATATCATTGCATATTTATAGGGAACCCTCTCCACTGATTTTATTTTCATAGATAGGATCTATCCCTTGCAAAAATTATTAAATCTATAATAACATAAAAAAATTAACTCCTATCTAGGTGCTATGTATGTCTACACTTTTAATTTTCATTATTTTTAGGTGCATGGACCTTTACATGTCTTTAATTTGTGTAGAAATATAGAAATAAAATGTACTTTGAATTTTTTTTTAATCTCCAAAAGTAGGCTTGCTACACATAGAAGTATTTACCCCTTTAAAGCTTTCACCTAGTTAACTAACAACATCACCCTTCCGTTCAAAATTGGCATGCAAGACTTGCTAAAATCATCTCTAGAAATGGAAGTAATAGAAACATAGTGCCATCCAAAATTTTTCTAACCTAAATCCATGCCAAAATTTTTGACTTTTAGGCATCAAAATTTTAGAGTTGGTAACAGACATAAAAAATCTCCAAAATCAACAAAAAATGAATGTGCCCAAAATTTGAAACAAATTTTAGGTTTTTTTCACACATGGTATAGGAGCATCCCTAGATATTTATTCCTAGATTTTTTGATGATCTTCCATACTTCATTGGGGTCCAAAAGTTCCTATGTGTTAAGCTTCTTTGACAGTTTCTTCCTGAACCTTCTTATCTTCCTTTATGACTCCCACAGTGTGTTCATTTTCATCATTATCTCTTAGAAATTGGTTTCACTATGGAAGAGTCTTCCTAAATCATAATGATCAGATATGGCCTCAAATATTACCTTGAACTATTGCAACACATGATTTCTAGAAACAATACCTTTTTGGTTTCATCCTCAAAAGTTTCCAAAATCAGACCATTGAAGATTTTCCCAACCTCTACTATATGAATCTCAGTAGCTTCCCTTATGTTTTATACCTTACAAGGCATCATGGCAAGATACTTGGCTTTAGTCCCAGTGGACTTGATCCAACCATCAAGCTTTTCAATATCATCTCCAATATACAATTTTAATAATGTCTTAAAGCTTTGCTTCTTTATAATCTTCAAAAACTACTTTATCTGATCCCAATTATGAGTTTGGTCAATGATGTTTTTCTTTCCATATACTAAAGCTACCAAATTTTCCACATTATCATAAATGGAGTGTAGAAAATCTACCACTTCCTATATAGACATTTTTTATTCTCATAGAAATTGTCTCTCCATTGGACACATGCCTATACAAAATAATTTGAATGTTCTACTCTAGTAGTCTGAACACTCCTCTCTAGAGATACTTTCAATGAAGCTTTTGGATCCACAAGGTCAATGGGACTTGCAATATTATTCAAAAAATCTTGGATCACTTCATATTTTTATCTCAATACTTTATTCTCCACTTCATCAATCTCCATGTATTCTAGCACATTCTTTAGACCTATAGCCACTATTGCCTTACTTCTATCTCTCATAGGTTGCCTGAAATCAACTTCCTTAATTCTATAATCTACAAGGATCAAAAAAATTGTTGATCCTAAAGGAGGAGGAATAGAAATTTGTACCTTCAAGTTATCCTATTGATTAGTGAACATGTATGACATTCTCTCTAATTATTCTACTACTACAATTGGTATAAATCCCTCTCCAACCCTTGAAATATCCACATTCTCCTCTGTAATGTGTGTCCTCTTCTAAAGCTCTATAGCCCTTTCTAACCATGTAGGAATTCCATGTTGTACCATAATCTTTGGGTAAAACACATTTACATGAGAGGAGGAAGGTGATGAGAGCCAATTATAACCTATTTAATTCCATATTTTAATCCATTTCATGCACTTTCCTACTCACTTTCCTATTACATTTCCATTTCATTCCATCTTATTATTACCATTTTTACGTTGCATATGGTTTAATATAAATAAGTGGTATTTAATATTGTTTTAGGATTAAAATATGGAAACTATATTAATTGATTTCTTTTACTAATCTTTATTATTGCAGCATGTTCACTAATGGGTTTAGATCTTCCTGTCACCTATTTCACACTTTCTTCCTACCACATGTTGAATAAGAACCAATAATGCTCTCTACCATCCATTGTCTGCCAATCATTGGAGGATACAATGCAATATGGAACCTTCTTGATATGTGCCATTGAATTATACCATTTCCTAGTAGATGTTGTTATGGCAAAATAACTTCTCACATAATATGTAAGGCTAATATGCTTTTATGGACTTTGTAACTCCCTCTCCACCAACTATATTTTAAGCAATTTTATCAAGCCAACCATGAATAGCACAATACCTTAATGGCTGAATCTCCACATATAATATTTGTATGGTGATTAAAACAAACAAACTCATTTTAGAGATGTAACAAAAATAACCAAACCCATGCTATAGGAAACCAAGCTATTATTGCTACTAAGGAGGTGAACTCACCATTTATAATCCTCATGTGAAAATGAACTGCATTAATATAATTCTTGCAAAATTGTTTCAAATCCATATTGGATGAAGATAACACTGCCTGCTGGAATGATAAAAAACTATTGACTATTCTTGGCACATATTTGATTTCAGATATTACTTGTATGGTGATTGAAACAAGATGGAGGACTTCATGCATGGCAAGGAACAAAACTGTCATTTCCTCTCCTCTTCTCATGAATACCTTCAATATTATGCAACAAATATCTAGAATATATAAATTGTTGTTTTTGCTGTTATAACAATGTTTGGTATATTCTATAGCCAACAAATCAAGGTCTATGTGGGTATTGTAGTTTGTTGGCTGTGGGTCTAAAACAAACAACCTATTTTTATATAAGTTGTTATCTATTGTACATATATAAGTATCCCAATGCATATTAACTTGTACTATTCTCCCTTTGTAAAATTTGGGAATGAAATAAAAGTTTTGTTGATTAGTCCAACGTAGAACATCAAAATTTCTTCAACTCACCTTGTAGACTAGAGAAAGGGCTTGCTCTTGGAATGTTTGGTGAGATTGTTAATATTGTGAGTTATTTTGGATTATTTTCTAAGTAATTTCTATAGCTTAAGTTTGGTGTGCTTGAGTTTCTATGGAATACTATTTTATTTTAAAATAATAGTTAGTTCATATTAATATGTTTGTAATCTAATTAACATCATAACAGGGTAAGACAGATTATCACATTATCATTATTATACAGATTATTAATAACAACCAACATATTCTGAATTTGCTACCATATTAAGAGATAAATCAATATAGCAATATTAGATTTATATTAGAAAATTATTATATTAGATTAGTTATATGCCGAGTGTTGGTATTGTTTCCTATGGATTAGTTGAATTTTTGAATTGTTACATTTTCTATCATCATAGTTTTTAATGTTTATTTTTGTTTCTAATGTTCCTGTCACCAGAAAGTGACAATTCCTATCGCTAGGATTTCTTTATTTTTCATCGATTCAATTCCATGTGTTATAGTTGTATTCATAATCTCTCAACTCACAACTAACATCCCTTGATAACATATTTCTTGGACACCTTTCACAAGCTTATGCTCTCGGATTGACACATATAGACCATTTGAACTTCATCATAAAGTTATTAATTCCTTTGTTATTATTTTCCTCAATGTTGTCCTATCAGAAGGACCTAATTTCTCAATGTTCTTTCTTTCTTCAATGTGTTTCTCCTCTTCTCCCCTCTCTTCATGAGAATGTCTAGCTTATCGTGGTGAAGCCATTGTGATATATTGAATTTTTGGTGTAGTCTATATCCTTGAGTTAGTTTTCTCTTCATTCCTTGGAGGATCATCAGATGAAGGAGGAAGAAGTGATAATGCTTCCTCTTTTGAGGGAGATGGCAGAGGCATAGGCATCTTTTGTATTCTACCCTCTTGGGTGGACTGCACCTTTGGCCTTGTATGGGAATCATGACCTTGCGGCCCATCCCATGTTCCCAGTTGTTCACCTTGTGGTATCTCACCTTCCTCAAGAGTGGTCTCCTTTTCTAGTATCTATTCCAAAAATTAGGGCTAGATATACATGTCTTAAATCATATGAGGAGCAATGACCATAGTTATTTACACCTATTACATTGATTTGTTTTCACTCACCAGGACCTTAACTATATCAATGAAATTGAAGTCATTCATATGGAACACATATGACCTAGGTTCATCTTCTTGCAACCCTTCTTTCTCAAGGCCGATGGACTCCTCAATCTAGGTAGGTCCTTCTTGAGGTGGGAGAGGAGTCCAAGTTTGCCTTCTTCTCTCAACACAATGTGGTGTCTTGTTCTCTAGTTGAGTGGGAGGAATCCTCAAGACCACCTTCTTCTTCTTTTGCAATTAATGCAACCCTAAAAATTGGTGAAGGTATAACCACACTCCTTTTGGTGCACATTTGACTCCTACAAGGAGATACTCATGGAATTTTTTCTTCTTAGGTGCCCTGGAAGGAGTACTTGTTCCTTGGGGTTATTGTGTTGGTTTTTCATCCTTCTCTAAGGCCTTCCTATTCATACCCTTTTCCTTTTCTTGAAATATTCATAGGAAACCTTGTGTTGGTGGTGGTAAACTATCACTAGATTGTGGGGGGTAGACAACTTGAAGCTCAAGGTAGTTACCTTCTTGCCATTTCCTTTATCTAGTCTCTTAGTAGCTAACAACCTTGGTTTATTTGGTAGGGGAGCCAACTTGATTGACTTTTCAATCCATCTTAATGATAATTCAACTACACACCTAGCCCTATAATCAATATCATCTAATTTTTTTTTTTCAACCTCAACATTCAGGATGGGGCATTCATATATCTTGCCCATGTTGTACAAGGGGTTAATTGTATCTTTTGAATCATGCTCCCATACCTTGGTTGAGATATCTATTTGCAACAATTCTTTAATGATGCCCAAATTCAAGCAACAATAGTCCCTAAACCTTACTTCATAATCATCAGAGAAGTTAATCTAGTGGTCCTGTATTAGAGGCTCATATAAATATTCTCTTCCTTTTACTTTGTTGAAGTAGCCCACAAGATCAAAAATAGGTCTCAAAGATGGGTAATCCTTCGGTGGGTAATTGTCCCACTCATCAACAAGTGTTCTAAGATTTTTGATTTTGGAAAATGAGTAGGAATTGATGGATATGGGAAAATCCTAGGAATGTTTCTTCTTATTCTTCATCTTCTCATAGGCTAACACAAGTTGTCTTCCAACCTCTTGTAAGACTACCCTCTCCGAAGGATATCATTGCATCTTTTTTGGGTAAGTAGTGATTCCCAATGCTCTAATATATGTGAATGTTCTAAATTGAATGTTAAAAGTGCCCAGCTAGCTGAATTTGTGTGCAACTTCAACTAATAATCTCTTAGAAAAATCTTCTTCTATGCTCCTAATTGTGGCAAATATAAATGCATCATTTACAATCCTAAACTTTGTGTCATATCCCCATTTTAAGATATAATTTTAATAATAATTTGATAATACAATATTATTAAATAAATAATGATACTAAAGTTATATTAAAACTAGAAAATAATAATTATTTAATTGTCATGCCCAAAATATAAGGGCAAAAACACACATAACAATTTTTTTTTAAAATACAAGAACTAAGATTCAAAAGATAATATGGTTGACATAGATTATCACAAAGACTTATTATCTACGTCAAAATGACCTACTAACTGAAATGACTTCTATCTCTTAATTACCTAACTTGTTTAGCACCAATCTAATTATGATTAAATATTACAAACCTTAAAGATGATCTAATTAACTAGGCCCAATTTTTTTATTTTTTTATTTTGATAACTTGAATGTCATTTCAATTTTAATCATTTACTTCAAGCTTAATGTCATTAATTAAATTCTTTCAACTTCCTTATAATTACGTTTTAAAACTTTAATCCAAAATCTAACTTAACCTTAAAATTTTCTCCAACATACTTATAATCATCTAATTAATTAATTTAGTGTTTGCTATTAAAATTGATGACTAGAACAATTTCAAATAAATTTATAAGTTACTAAACTTTATTCAAACTTTATTATAATTTAAGGTCCAATATTGGAATGTCAACATTACAATAACTAACTAATTCAAAAAAAATAGTATAAAACTAGTTATAAAACATTAAACCTATTTTAATTTAAAAGTCCTAATATTGACTTAAAATTTTTAATTAGAACTTATAATAATCTACATTAATTTCTACTAACTCAATTTAAACAAACCTAATACTAATTTAAATTATAACTAAATCTAAACTAACTTACATTGAAAATTATTATAATGCTAAACTAAAATAACAAACTTTAAACAACTCTAATCTAACTTCACCACAAGCTACTAACACACACTGATCCTAAATTACATACTATCAACAACCTTACTAATACTAACTTAAATCCATACTACTTCCTAAATAATGTCAAACGACTACTGATCTACTAATAATATTAATGCTACTCTAAGCTGAAATATTAACAATTCTATACTGACCCAACAACTATATTAACATAGACTACATACTTAAAATACAAACCCTACACTACCCAAAAAAACCTATTAACCTAAGCCCTCTCACTCAATTCAACCTAGACCCTTGGAAAATCCCAACATGTGGCCCATACACAAGGATAGGGCGCTGCCCAAGTTTGCGCATTGCAGACTTGATGCCCACGTCACCCACCTTGCGTGATTCTCAACCAAGGCATGGGCTGTGCTTGGTAGGAGATTGGGAGAGGAGGCTTGGTGAAAAGAAAGTTTTAAATTTTAACACCATTACTTTGTGCCCCCTTCCTTCCTGAATTGACATGACATTCCATGAGTGGCATGAGAAATTCATGCTGGCAGTGGATGGGTATCCACGCCTACTTTTTTTGAAAGGCAAAACAAGGTAAGAGCATAAGGGGGAAATAAGTATTAAGTGGTTGGGTTTTAAATTTTCTTGATTTAATTAGAAGTATAGGTATAGCAACCTAGGCTAGTACCTTGCCTCCCTAGTCACAAGGGAATTAAATGCAAAAGTTTTATGGGTGAATATGTTAGCAAGACATGCATTTGAATGTTTTAATTTAAATGTATTCAATTTATATATATTTTTTTATTTAATAATGATGTTTAGTTGAAAGCCCAAGGAATAATATAGAGAATATTCTCTATGACAAGGGGGAATTAAAAACTTCTCCATACATTTTCCAGAGAGGGTTTTTAGACCTGGAGATGCACTTTTTAGAAAGCCAATTTTGACTAAGTGTTGGCATGTTTTATACTTTTTGATTATACTAGGAATGAATAATAACCTATTTACAACATTGATATCCAATGAACAAGCATACTAACAAGGATGTATAAAATGTTATATTTTCTCCCTCTCTTCTATAATTTATGTTTTATTAATCATTATGCATCAAGGTGTATGCTCCTTTTTTTTGAATACAATGGAACACATAATCTAATCAAATTGATATTGTTCATAATGAAACTTAACAATGAGAGTGATAACTTTGTATCACAATGTAAGATTTTGATTACATTTTAAATTTAGACATCAATTTGGAAACTTCAACATAACAAATTGCCTTCCATTTACATAATTGAAAACTTGAAATTCATAATTCAAAGACATTATCTATCATCCTATCTTCCTTACATACATATGCCAAAATTGAAATCACATGAGAGCATTACAAGGAGGTATTCATGATCTTTTTCTTTCTCTATTATTCATCCTGGTTCAAGGTTCCATCGGGAAAGAACCAGTAAGAAAACTCGATGTCTTTGCCAATACATCAAAGTTCAAATACATTTTTACATCATATTACAAATCAAATGAAATCTCTTCAAAATTCTTCACAATTCTTTCTTCTACTACCTTCTAAACTTCAAAGGAATACAAGGAGAAGACAAGAGCTGACCCGGGGTGAAACATCACAACATCAAAAGCAATTCAAACATACACCCCCAGCCAGTTTTGCACAATAGATCCAAGCATAGGACCTGACTAGGGGGGAGGTGAATTTTCTCAATGGGAGATGTCAATCACCATGTCTTAACATAGCCCTTTCGAGGCTAAAACATCAAGAACTTTCGTTCTTCCACAAGGCCCTTTCAAGGCTAATACCACAAAGATTTTCATTCCCTTCCATATTCAAGAATTCACAATATTAAACAGGGCATGTGATGACAAGTAGGGACCCATACACCCTACCCTCTTTCCCTCCTCTCACCATGAGAGGAAACTCTACACCATTGAGGTCCAACTAAAGCCCTACCCCCGTACATGGCCACTTTTTTCCTATCCAAGGGTGAGTGATGCCAAAACAATCCCCATGAAATCATCTCAAAACACAAAACATCAAGATAAACATAGGAATGCACCAAGAACAACAAAAATCCCTCCAAACCCATCCCAACACACAAGCAAGAAAAAACAAGAACAACACAATACTTTATGCAAGATTCAAGCATGAAAACATGAAGAAAAAAACCAAAAGAGTGAAGAATTCCTACCTTCACAAAATGTTATGGCAATGGTGGTTTGATAAGATCTTTCCCTTTTCTTCCTTCAATCTTCCTACTTCCTCCAAAACTAGAGGTTGGGTAACAACAATAAAACTACTCCAAAATCCTCTAAGTATGATCCTTAACTCAACTAGACATCAAACAAACTCAAGATGGAGTTTTGAGTACAACTCAAGTAGATGACAATCCATTTTCGCAATCCATCAAAAATAGGGCTTTTGAGTGACCCTGAAAGTCAAACTAAGAGGCTAAGGGGGTGGAAAGTACTCCCCACCCATACCCTTACCCCTAGGGCACTTAAATTTGGTAATTTTTAAGCCTTATATACATAATAGGAACAATTAAAATCTAAGAGAATAATAAAATCAAATAACAACATTTTAAAGATAGACAATGCAAGGATAGCACATTTAAACAAGGGGTTCAATTTTGTCTTTCCTTTAGGTTTTCCGGCTACATGTCCTGCACACTCATTTCACACATCAGTAGGTTCAAGAAATCACATGCATTATAAAATTTACATATCAGAAAAATCATATAAATTAAAACATCCATTTTTCTAATGATCAATTATTTATCTGATTCTACTCATATTTTCGACCATTAGAATTGCATAATCAACGTGTTAGTTTTGCATTCATTTACTTTATCATCATACATGATCATAAAGCATTAAATGACAAAATCAAACATTTAAAAGTAAGGCATCACACATCATAAATATCATAATAATGTTCAGTGCATCAAATAATGTTCTGACATATTGAGTCATGAATATCAAAAATAACGATGTATCATCGATGCTAGGATGGGTCGGGGCGAGGCCTCACATTAATCTATATTATTAATGAAATAAAATTTACTATGATATTTTAAATAATTAAAAAATAATAAAATTTCAATGAGAAAATAAAGAAATTAAATTAAATACAAGAGACAGTATTGTAGAAAGTATGTTAACTTTCTAAATAGAATCTAATAAGAAATAATAATAAACAAAAATAAGTGAGTAAATAAATAATATAACATAGAATAATATAAATTAACTAAATCTAACGAAATTCAAGAGATGTTTAACAAATAAACATGGCTCTTCAAAATTAAGATATAAAAGGGAGGAGTTTATTCTAGAGAGGGAGAAAAAGAAGAGGATAAGAGAGGAGTTCAAAAAGGAAAAATGGAAGAGGAATATGAAGAAAACAAGGAAGTGACTTTTTGAAAAGGTATCAATGATATTGAAAGGATGTGAACCTTTGAAAGGATCATAATTATGAATAGTCAAGACTCTTCAAAAATATTTTGATTATAATGTATTGGAACTTTTGCAAAGGATTTTAGTTATGAAGTTTTATGACTTTTCGAAAGGATTATAACTATGAAGTGTTGTGGCTTTTCAAAGGATTTGTATTATGAAAGGTTGTGACTCTTGGAAAAGAAGAAACAAAAAAGTATATTTTGTCCTTTCCTTATAATTAGAAAAGGAAGAATTTTAGAAAGTAAATATAGATTTTAGATAATCTAAAATGAGTAATTCATTGAAGGGCTAACTAAAGATAGAGCTACATGGACCAAGAAAAGAAGAAGGTAAGAAATGTAAGTTTATGGATTATATTTGTTTAATAATATTTATGAATTTATTTATATTAGTGAATCATACTTGTGGATAATATTTTGTTAGCTCATGGGGTTAACACCATGGATATTAATGAGACTCAAAGCATGGAGCATGCGAGATGTTAAGATCTCTATGTTTTCCATGATCAAGAATCAATGTGGACTCAAAGTATGGAGCATGTGAGATATTAAGATCTCCATTGTCTGCCATGGCCAAGTATCAATGTGCCAAAATATTCTGATGTTGTCAACATATACATATGTGATTGACCTTAGATAGATGATGCTCATCCATGAAGAATCTTAAGGGGTATGTTCTTGGGAAGACGATGAGGTAGCTATGAGCTAGGAAGTTTGATTTAGAGACATCCTTAAGATTGGGGTTAAATTAGATGGTAGAATAATATAGTTAGTTTTGTTGTTGTTGTGATTCTAACCACTATTTTGTAGGTATTATGTATCCCAAACTAACCCTAATAGTAAGGGCATTACAGTTGTATTAGAACATGATCTTGTTATCCTGTATGGTTAAAGGGGATCTAGAAAAATAATTTATATGAAAGACTAATATAGAAACTTAATGACTATTAGAAAGGATTCAAACATATCCATGATAGGAACCTAATAATATGGACTAAAATAAATATATATTTCAACACAACAAAAGAAATTATCTAATTGCTTGAGGACAAGCAATTTGAGGAAGGGTGGACTATCATATTCCCATTTTCAGATATAATTTTAGTAATAATTAGATAATACAATTTTATTAAATAAGAAATGGTAATAAAATTATATTAAAATTAATACTAAAATATAAAACTAGAAAATAATATTTATTTAATCTATATTATTAGTGAAATAATATTTAGTATACTATTTTAAATAATTAAAAAATAATAAAATTTGAATGAGTAAATAAAGAAATAAAATTAAATGCAAAAAATAATATTGCAGAAAGTATGTTAACATTCTAAATAGAATCTAATAATAAATAATAATAAATACAAATACATAAGTAAATAAATAATATAACATAGCATAATATAGATGAAGATATAAAATGGAGGAGAGTTTATTTTAGAGAAGGAAAAAATGAAGAGGAGAAGAGAGGAGTTCAAAATGGAAAAATGGAAGAGGAAAGTAATATGAAGAAAATAAGGAAGTGAGTTGTTAAAAAGGTATCAATGATATTGATAGGATGTGAACCTTTGAAATGGTCATAATTATGAATAGTCATGACTCTTCAAAAATATTTTGATTATAAAGTATTGGGACTATTTTCAAAGGATTTTAGTTATGAAGTGTTGTGACTTTTCAAAAGGATTATAACTAAGAAGTGTTGTGACTTTTCAAAAGATTTTTATTATGAAAGATTGTGACTATTGGAAAAGAAGAAACATAATTTTTTTTTCCTTTCCTTATAATTAGAAAAGGAATAATTTTAGAAAGTAAATATAGATTTGAGATAATCTAAAAGAAATAATTCATTAAAGAGTCGACTAAGGATAGAGCCATATTTACCAAGAAAAGAAGGTAAGAAAGTTATGTTTATAGATTTTTGTAAGGCCTTTAACTAGTATCATATTTTAAACCCTAAATAACATGAATATGGTCAAAATTAGGAAGTGTAAGGAGGTGAGATGTCATGTCTATGTTTCTCATGCATGGTATGTGAATTATAGACTATTACTATACACTTATGATAGAATGATGATAATTAGGTTTCAGGATTTAAGTATGTCATGTTTGGCATCCTTCTTATTAATATTGGACGTAATATTTTATTAAGACTGATATACATTGTAGTCATTATTGTCATAAGTATCGAACAAAAAATTTATCAGGTTGGTAAGCTAAGACCCTATGGAATAAAGACTTGAGATGTTATAACTTAGAAACTATGCCAATAGGTTCATAGTATGTTATGATCTATTAGCATAGTTATTTTAGGTGGCCATTATAAAAAGATGAATGAACATCCGCACTTGCAAGTACTAATAATAATTATAGACAAAAATTATTATCAATTTAGATAAAGGCATATTTGGTAGAGCTCGACATGACGTAAATGTTATAAGTCAATTGTTGTACAAGCATTATTAGGTGGATAGGCTATAGTGAATGATGATTAAGATGAAAATATAATATATTGACTAACAAATATAATGGGTTTAGCTAATGATTGATTTTGAACCTATGTAGACATGATTTTGAAAACATCCTAATTTCTTGACATTAGTGATTTTAGAGACATATGCCTTATCATGTAATATCTCATATTGCTAATGAGATAGTGTTAGTAATCAAACTATATTAAATTGAATCAGGTATACTAGTTGTGATGATTACATTTTGGTGGTTTTGATGTAAGGTATGTAATTGAAACTAATTTTCATGTTGGCTGATTTAGCAATATAGATTCAACATTTTGTCATTTTGATAGGAAATAGATTATGATGTGATGTGAAATGTTAAATTGATTATGATGATTTATGATTAAATGTGATGTGCAAATTTTGATATTTTAATGTTTTGAATGTCTTATTTGAAATGATTAAGTAAAGGAATTCCATTAAATTATGTTAATATGGATTATGTAACATTTAATTTCATATGCATTTATAACATGTATTTTATATGACCTCCTTGGACTACTGATGCTCAAGTTTAGTGTGTAGGAAGTGGAACCATGGAAATCTTTGGGAGAAATAAGTTCCAAGCTTGTGAACATGGCTAGCCAAGGTGAATCTTTGGAAGATTCAAAAGCCTCATTGTGAAAGTATTTTTCTTTGTAAATGTAAGTTTTCTTGTATGTAGAAATTTTTAATCACAAAGATGCATTAGGGACATGTCATAGTGATTTGGAATGTGCTTTTATGTATCACTTGACACTTGTAGATTTTGTGTGTAATAACATGTCATGGTGAAATTTTACCCTAAAAAAAATTACCTTGTTAATGATTAAGTAACCCACTTGACATGGGATAGGATGGGTCACAATCAAAGGAAATTCAAATTTAGACTTGACTAGGGTTTTGAAGGGTCATTAGGTGCTCTCAAAGTGCCTTTTGTGTGAAAATAAGCTGTTGGAAATATTCAAAATATGACAGGTTACTAAGAGGGGATGGGTGAATCAGTAACCTTAAAACTTTTTATTAATTTACCATACATCCATCTATGCTACTGCATGCATTAGTTCTGAAACATAAAACAATCATTACACAAGTGAACACAATATTTGGTGACCCAAAAACCTTCCATATAGAAAGTAAAACTAGGGTGGGGATGGCACCCACAAAACTTCAATACTGCAGTACAAAGTTGGCCTATTAAGGCTTACATTGACCATTTTTGGTGATCTGCCCTATTAGGAGCACAAAGGACTGCTAGGTCCACCTTGTTAGAGGATTTGCAAACATACAATGAAGTATGCACTTTGTTAGGAGATTTGTACAAAGACTGTTAAGTCTGCCTTGTTAGAGGATTTGAAAATTTGATTCAACTATTAGGATGAAGCAGTGGATCTACTTTCAACTGATTGCTAATAAGATCCCTTATGCACTGATCACCTCATGTGATGGATATAACTTTTTAGTCTCTGAATTGACCTTGTTGTGTACCTTGAACTACTGCTGATGAACTTTCGCATATACTTCATATTACTTCATAATTCCTTCTCATTCCATGCATCATACATTCATTCATTCATTCATTCATGATATCTTACATATATACCTTTCAAACTTAAAAAATTCCAAGATCGGTCAAAATACAAGTAAACAAATACATTACAAAGTCGGCCCAATAGTAAATAACTTGGGTTCACTGAACTGACTCGGTGACCTTCTGATACTTAGTGTCCACTGCATTACTCGACATCATCATGCACTTGGTAGAAGTGAAGGCTTGGTCCATACTAATCACTCGATATAGTTTTGAACTCAATAACCACTGGTGACTTGGTAGATGTAGTGTCACTCGATAGATATTGTAGATTGAGTTTACCTTGCTTCACTCGGTAAACACTGAATCTTTCATTGCTCAGTTTTACACTGAATCTTCATGACACAAACTATCTGCTTGGTAGACACTAAGAAGCTTAGTAGACATTGCTGGACTTCACATTGTCTGTATTTGCTCGATAGGCTCTGTCTGCTTGGTGTAAACTGCTAAACTACTAAGTTTACAAGGTAACCACTTGATGCTCAATAAGCATACATAATTGAGTAAGTGTTGTCACTAATGAAAAAATAATCATAATGCCAACAATCTCCCCCTTTGGCATTAGTGAAAAAAACACTTATGAATCAAAAATTACATTCTGATTTACTCTGCTATTTACATATCTTACATATCTCACATATCTCCCCCATACATATGGTATGCATAGCATTTATCTATATAATGTCTCTCTTACTCCTAATGTCAACAATCTTATCCCCCCTGCCAACAATCTCATCTCCCCCTTTTTGACAATAATGCCAAAGAATGTATATACAATGAATTTAAATTGAGACACAAAAATGTGAGAGAAAATCTAAGTGTATCTTGAGAATAAGAGATAATGTCTTATCCCAATTGTCTTGCAAAATCTTGCAGGTGGAGAGAGCCACTTGAACTTTTGCAAAAAGCTCAATCATATGATCTACTATTGAAAAATTACTTTCATGAATCAATGTTTTTGAATAGGTGATGTGTTTTTGCATTTGATCCATGACTGGAAGAATCATAGTCTGAATGTCAATCAGTGTAGACAAAATTCTAGCTTCTTCTCTGAGTAACTATGCCTACATTTCAGACAAAAATTTCACCTTTGTGTGATGTGATGAGCTTGAACTATGGTCAAGCTGCAAATTTTGAGTTCTATCTTTCATTTCCACATCTAATTTATTCAATTTTTCTTTGACTTCCTTAGTGAACTTGGTAACATCACAGAGCTTGTCAAAAAGTGATGTTACATTTGTGAATGCTTGCTCAAGATTGCTCAAAACGGAGGTTAATTCTACCTACTTTATTGCAATGTGTCGAGCAATGTGCTCAAACACTTTATTATCAAATTTCTTCTCTACCTTTTCAATGATTTTTTCTTGCCCAGAGGTGTCCTCATTGAACTTATTTATAGCCTCTTCTAATTGCAACAAAATGTGTTGAGATGAATCAACATCAACACTAATAGATTCAATAATTATGTTTTTAGCATTTTCTATTATTGTATATTCTCTATCTCTCTCTCTCTTCAATGAGTTGCTTCTACCTTGCCTTCTACTCTAGAATCTGACTAACCATTCTCATCTCACTAGCTCAGGCATTGTCCAAGTCTATCTTTGGAATAACAATTTCTCTATCCAAATCTATGTCTTCATCAATTTGTTTTCCAATAAGCAAAATTTTTAGAAGAGCCTTAGGCATTACTTCTGTGCTTACTTCCTTGGATTTAGAAACAGAAACAATAGTTGACATGGATGGACTAGCAAAAAATACTTGAATTGGTGCAACTGGAGGAAAGCTAAGAGAAGTACTGGCTGAATCCAAAATTGGTGTGCTTCCCAAAAATGATGTACAAATAGGTAGTGTATAGATTGGAATATTCACTATTGGAGTAGACAAAATTGGAGAAAGAACTATAGAACTTACTGTACATGTAATAGAGGAGGTAGACATAGTTGATGTTGTAGTGACTGATTGCTTGGGTGCTGATGAGGAAGGCTGCAGCTTGGTAGATGAAGTAATGGTTACTTCCATAGATGATGCTCTGAGTTGTGGGGAAGCAGGAGTAGATGATGTTTCTAATGTGGCCAATCCTACTAAAGTTGTCTCCAACCCTGATGATGTTCTAGTCTTAGGTGGAGAGTGAGGAAGGGAAACAATGACTTCTACTGCTATCCTGACCAGATCATCTTCATCCTTTTCTTCCTCCACTATTTCTTCCTCCTTTTCCTCTTTTTCTTTCTTCTCTTCTTCCTTCTCCTCCATCAATTCTTGCATATCTTCATTAGTTACTGTGATCGAGGGAGTATTATCATCTTCCTCATCCTCTTGGTCACTTTCATCATCCTTGATTTCTATAGGATCATCATTGGTCTTTTGCAAATGATAGATGCCCTTCCACATGTTTGCTGCATCATTAACAACATGCTCAATATCTTTGATTAAAATCAAACATGTATGAAACCTAATCATCATTCTTCCTTCATTGGTCTTCATTGCTACCTTTATTTCTTCCTTACTAAGATTTGATAAAATATTCTTCAAGGATTGCTCATATATGTCCTTGGCTATTTGGGTGGCTAACTCCCACCTTGGTTGTAATCTTACCAACAACTCTTTGGATATTTGAGGGGCAATCTGGTCTAGGGAGTACTTCCATTTTCCCATCTTATTAAGTACCAGTTCCTCAATCTGCATCTTCTCTACATCAGTCCTTGTTTCAAACTTTAGAGCATTGAAATTTGTGATGCTAGCTCCCTCTTCCATCTATTTCAATCTTTCTTGGAACGTAAGTTGGGGCTTATTAAATACCACTTCATCTTTATTCTTACCTTTGCCTCTTCTTGTGAAAACAACTGTGGAGGACTTTGGGGGATTTGTGATGATAACCCTTCCTTTCTTCTTGGCTAGCTTTGCCTCTTTCTTTGATTCTTCCTCTTCATTTTCTGGTTCTTGCTCCTCTTCTTCATCCTCACCTTTTCCCTCAGTAATCATTAAAGGCTCGATAACAGTTTTCAACTTGGAAACCTTTCTCTTACCTTTACTGATTGCTTGGGGAAGTTTGATTTCCAATTCTATTCTGGCTTTAGCCTCATCATAGGTTCCAAAAATTGGTTGCTTGGGATCTACTGGATCATTTACTAGTGCTTCAATAATATCCCTAGTTTCATCAATGTTTACCTCATAAGGTAGAGGTTTTACCCATGCAACTCAGGGCATGACTACCTGAATATATACTCTATCATAGTCAACCATAAAAAAAACATCATCTTTGTAATGTTCAACAAGTTTAGGAGGGATTCTGAACCTATTGTTCATTCTCTCCTTAAAGTCCTCAAAATAGTTGTCCATTATACTATCAAAATTGATACCCATTTCTGCCATAAACTCATTAATCTAATATAGAATAGGGACATCCTTTCTCCATACAATAGAACCTTTAGAGGGAAAGAATTTTTGTACATAGAAAAATAAACATGTCAATAAGGAACCAAATTTATAGGGGTTATTCTTGGATGATTTGATACTATCCATGTTCTTGTTCAGTTGTCTTAGCAATAGGTCAAACAAGTCATACTCCAAATTCTTCTTTACAACCTTAAATGTTAGGTCTATGACCTCACACAACACATTGTTTAATTGGCTTGAACTATAGATCTTGTGAGCTATCACATGAATTCCATATCTATGTTTAACATTAGTAACGGTGCTAATCTTTAAGCCTCTGCCATCCCACTTGGCTAGGGTTTTCTTCTGAAGTTCATCCCAACCTAGGGTTTTGGTAGTTTTAGCTTTGCTGAGTATGGGAAGTCTAGTAATCTTGTGAATCATCTTCTTGGTTATTAATATGGGTTGCTCCAACCATAACTGACCATTTTGAACATGGCTGAGAATATACCTAATCCATTTTATTTGAAAGCTTGTTGGCATATGGGAGATGTGGGTCAACCCTTTTGTCTCTAAATGTTTATGCTCAGGTTTCAAAGAGCCACTAACACACATTTCTTCTAGCGCACTATCCATTTCTAGGGTTCCTATTTCTTGAATAGAACATTTGAAATGAGTTTGGATGTCATTGATTAAAAGTACCTTTGGTTGAATTCACGACTATGTGCCATTAGGGTCTAGTGCCTCTACAATTGCGGGAACCAACTTAAAGTTCAGTGCTTTCCATTCTACACTCTTGACCAACATTTTTGATCTACATTTTACCTTTCTAGTGCTTGTGCTTGCGAAAGCCATAGTTACTTGGAAAGTGATGGAAATCTTCAAACAAACTTCTTTATCTATAAATCTACTCAAAATTGCTTTGAAATCACTTGAATGCACTTGGAAATCTCTTTTCTCTGAGGATACGATGAAAAAGAAGTTAAATTCTACCCATTTTGATGAAGAGTTCACCATTAATGCTAGGTACCATGTTTTCATAATGTGTGATAGACTGTCATCCACTAACCTAACTCGACATGAGTATCAACTTGGTAGATGAACAAAATTCATTTACTCCATCCTTGCTTAGTAAAGTCTTTAACCTCTTTTTTCGGTAGAGTCTGATGCACTTGGTGAAAGATAACCTTTCTATGATTCTGATGTATCTACAATACTGATTGGATCATTCTACATTCCTCATTTGGAACTGCTCTAGATATAGCTTGATGATATAGTTCCAGATCTTCCTTTATGAATCTAATTAGAAATGGTGGAGTCACCCACTTCTTGAGTGATGTGGCCATCATTTGAATTGTTTTGCTTAGTAGATTTAGGAATCCACTGTTGTCTCATCTATTTTTGAATGTTATCAACTTTAGCTTTCTTTTCATCTTCAATTCTTCCTATATTCATGCAATTTTTAGCTATAAGACCAAGTTCAGTGCATGTATAGCACCTTACAGTAGTGTCCTTCTTCTTTAGGTGATGTCTTGCACAGTTTATACCAATGTGTCCATATTCTCCACAGTAATTTGCACTAGGTATTGTAGTCTCATCCAAATATTGCTTTAACAAGTTGTTCAGCTAGATTGAATGATTTGGATCTACATTGGAATACCTTGTGACCATTCTTCTTGCATTTGTGACAATTACCTTAAAATTTTGGTTTCTCATTGCATTCATTGGCTTTGTGACCATGCTGATTATAGTTATAGCACTTTCCTTTGAATTTTCCTTTTCCATTACTCTAGCATTTGTTTGATGTGTGACTAGTTTTTCCACAATGATTGCATGAGGGTTTTAAATTCCTTTTTGCAACTTGCTTGGAAGATTCACCTTGTTCTTCATTGTATCCAAGTCTTGCTTTATCTTTTTGCTTATGAAGATTCTGCTCATTTTGTTGAATCAGTTGATTCATGTCTTCTTGTGACTCTATCATTCTTTCATTGATTTGCTTTTCAGTATTTAGGTCACTCTTTAATTTTTCAACAATTTTCTTTTCACATCTTAGTTCTCTCAGTATTCTTTCATTAATTTCCCTTTCACTATTTAGATCACTTCTTATTCTTTCATTCTGTGCTTTGAGAATCTTGAATTCTTCATTTGCTCCAGAGATTTGATCCATGAGGTCTTCATGCTAATTGGATTGATTATTTCTTGTCTCCAAGTCTTCATTTGCCTTGTTTCTTTGTTCCAAAACTTCACATAGCCTGATTGATTGGATTTCTTGTTCTCTTTTTAGTTTTCTTACTACTTCCTGTAGAGATCCATTCTTTGCTAGGAGTTCCTTGATTGCCTCATTAGCTTCATCTGAACTACTTGATGGTAAAAGGTCTTCAATCTTTTCTTCAACATACTGATGGTCATTCATTTGTCTTGCAAGTTCCTTCCTTCTCTTTAGGGATTGGTAAAGATGCTCCTTTGCTTCTTTGAGTTGAGCCATGGCCATTTCCAGATCTAGCTTTTCATTTTCAATTGCCTTATCAAGTTTGAATATCTCCATTTTTCCTTTAGATCTTTTCTCAAGCTGTCAAACTTTATCCTGAGAACCACAAATGCTCTACTACCAATTGTTGGAAATATTCAAGATATGACAGGTTACTGAGAGGGGAGGGGTGAATTAGTAACCTTAAATTTTTTTATTAATTTACCATACATCCATCTATGCTACTGCATGCATTAGTTCTGAAACATAAAACAATCATTACACAAGTGAATAGAATATTTGGTGACCTAGAAACCTTCCAAATAGAAAGTAAAACTAGGGTGGGGATGGTACCCACAAAACTTCAATACTGCAGTACAAAGTTGGCTTGTTAAGGCTTACATTGACCACTTCTAGTGATCTACCCTGTTAGGAGCACAAAGGACTGCTGGGTCCACCTTGTTAGAGGATTTGCAAACATACAATGAAGTATGCACTCTGTTAGGAGATTTGTACAAAGATTGTTAAGTCTACCTTGTTAGAGGATTTGAAAATCTGATTCACCTGTTAGGATGAAGTAGTGGATCTACTTGCAACTGATTGCTGATAAGATCCCTTATGCACTAATCATCTCATGTGATGGATATAACTTTTTAGTATCTAAATTGACCTTGCTATGTACCTTGAACTGCTGCTGATGAACTTTCGCATTTACTTCATATTACTTTGCAATTCCTTCTCATTCCATGCATCATACATTCATTCATTCATGATATCTTACAATACATCTTACATATATACCTTTCAAACTTACAAAATTCCAAGGTTAGCCAAAATACAAGTAAACAAATACATTACAAAATCAGCCCAATAGTAAATAACTCAGGTTTACTGAACTGACTCAGTGACCTTTTGATACTCAACATCCACTGCATTACTCAACATTGTCATGCACTCGATAGAAGTTAAGGCTTGGTCCATACTAATCGCTCGATGAAGTTCTGAACTCGGTAACCACTGGTGACTTAGTAGATGTAGTGTCACTTGGTAGATACTATAGACTAAGTTTACCTTGCTTCACTCAGTAAACATTGAATCTTTCATCGCTCAGTTTGTAGTGAATCTTCATGACACAAACTATCTGCTTAGTAGACATTGTGAAGCACGGTAGATATTGAGAAGCTTGGTAGATATTTTTGGACTTCACATTGTCTGTATTTTCTCGGTAGCCACTATCTACTTGGTGTAAACTGCTGAACTACTAAGTTTACAAGGTAACCACTTGATGCTTAGTAAGTATACAGAATTAAGTAAGTGTTTTCGCTAATGACAAAATAATCATAATGCCAACATAAGCTACCCATGTGATAGTATAATATGTTAGGGACCTAATTTTGACCATGATAGTGCCTAGATAGCATAGGGGGCTCCTTTACCAATGCCTTCTTCCATCAATTCAAAAATGGAGTTGTCACATGAGCTCTTTCCCATGTTCCACTAAGTCAAAAATAGAAAACTTAGGAGGAGACAAGTTTGTAAGAGGAAGTGGCTTGGTGTTTTTGCTAAAATAGTTAGTAGGAAGGCCTTTTTAGAGAGCCTTGGACAAACTAGTAGGGTGTTCACCCACTCTCTAAGTTTACAGATAGTTAGGGCTTTGGAGGGAGGTAAAAAGGGAGCTATTCATCAACTAACATTGCCTTTATCTTGGACCAAGGTTGGTTCTCAAACTATGACCATTTTGTTTTAGAATTGTATCATGAATTTTCATGTATGGAGTGTTGATATGGGATCATGTATTGTCATTGTAATCCTTGTGTTGTGTTGTGATTATGTATTGTGTTTCATGCATTTTCTTGGTTTTATTCCTTGATCTCTTTGTTTTTCTTTGAATGTTGAATTTTTTCATTGGTGTGAAGGCTTCACTCACCCTTGGGAGAGAAGAGTAGACTTGGGTGAAGGGGTTAGTTGGGATCAACATTGAAGTTGAAATATTTTCCTCTTCGAGAGGGTTTTGTTGTTCATGGAGAATGGGTTCCATTGAAGCCATATGCCTTGTTTGATAGCCTTGAAGAGGCATTTGTATTATGGGAGGCATAAGTGTATTGATGTGATGAGGAGGATGTATGTGATAGCCTTGAAGAGGCATTATGAAATTGCAAATGTATATGTATATGGATATGGTATTCTCCTCTTTGGAGAGCCCACCTTCACCCATTGTTCCATGATTCCAATGGTGAGTCATTGTGTTAAACCTTGGAGGGTTTTGTCAATGTATTGTGAGATTGAGTTTTGCATGCATTATGACATGTTTGAGTGTAAACCATTTGAGTCTTGTTTCCCCTGCTCAGTGGGTGGCTTCATAGAAGCCTAGGATGGGAGGTGAGCCTAAACGGTTCCTAGTTTTTGTGTTGTTTGCAGGTTTTTTTGAAGATAGTTTCCTTGAAGAGATTAGGGTTTCACCCTTTGGCTATTTTGAAGAACCAAGTGTTTGTGAAGAGATAAATCTTTTCCATGTCACCTCATAATGTGTTATGATATTAAGTTTCCATTGTTGTTCTTTGTAATGAGATAAATGATTTCTCTCTATGGTGTATTATTATGGATGTGTAAAGTGAAATTTTATGCTATGCATATAGTTGGGAATGTAAGAGAAAGATGGTGTTATTTCCTTAGTTGTGTAGGAAGG
Organism: Cupressus sempervirens; assembly: GCA_028749045.1. Lineage (NCBI taxonomy): Eukaryota > Viridiplantae > Streptophyta > Pinopsida > Cupressales > Cupressaceae > Cupressus > Cupressus sempervirens. The sequence continues at coordinate 270,029,430 of CM053784.1, read as the reverse complement.
AAAGTGATAGTTTCATGTAATAGAATACCTATTATTGTGGAGACCATATTGAGGTCATGTAAATTAGTTTATTGTTCATGATTATATTTTTGTATTCAATCAATAGCTAAAACTTATGGAATTCTCATGTGAGAGGGATATTGTAATGATCATTCAATGTAGACTTGAGTAATTTCATTTTAAGGTTCTCTATTATGTATTTGGATGTAATGGAAATATAAATTTTCTAAATAATTCATATGTAGGTGTAGAAAGTGATTCAGTATGTCTTCAAAAATAAAGGATTTCATTTATGAATCTACCCTTCTTTTGGAACATTTATAGTTGATTTGTGTAATATAGACAATGTGCTGAATTGTGGAGAATCTAGTACCAATAAATATCTAAGATTATATAAATCAAGAGTAACATTGATTTATCACCAACAATTCATCTTAACATCAAAGTTGTAAGGGGAGAAAATAAGTCCACATATGACTTAGTTTAAAAACAAGCATAAAAGAGAGTATGTTAGATGCACATTTTCTCTTTGGAAATTGTATGAGAGCAAAAAATAAATCCACCTTTCATTACAGACCAATAAATTAATCCTAGAGAATATTACCTAGGATCTTGACTCCTAAATGAAGTTAGTATACATAGCTAGTAACAATTTTAAAAGAGAAAATAATATCCATGAAAGTCCTACACCAATTACGTTCTCTTAGATGGGTCACATGACCCTTGAGAGGACATATTTGTACAACATATACATACATACATACATACATACATACATACATACATACATACATACATACATACATACATACATACATACATACATACATACATACATACATACATATATATATATATATATATATATATATATATATATATAATAACTCTGTGTACTAGGGGGATGTCATTATCTCAAAATAAAAATAATATTATTATAAAAAGTACCTACAAAATTAAACAACCTCCTTATGTTGCTAGACATGGGGGTGTATATTCTTTCATATTTATAAAGTGGTGCACATACTATCATGACAGACATGCCTAGTAAATAGAAACTCACAATAAAGACTTAGTTTGGGAGGGAAGAGAAAATCATGTGATTCAATCCCTCCCCTCATCACCCTTTCCTAGGCACTCCAAGGCTGCCAAGATCATTAATGACCCCATCGTTTTAGACACACATATCATGAGAAGGACACTCACCTAGTACCTTTTGCATTAGTAACATGGGGATTAGTGCCAAGTGCTAGGTAGTTGGAAATAGCATGCAGATAGAGAGGGTAAAAGGGCAAGTGTAGTTAGGGATTAGTCCACGTGGATGGACTTAGGAATTAGTAATGATGAGTTTAAGAAAAACATTTAGTGGTAGGTTAGGGTGTTTGGAAAATTGTTAGTTCTTAGTTTAGTATTAACAATTTTGAATAAAATAGATGTTAAGAGATACTTTTAGTAATATATGCATGTTAGTAGAGTAGTTAGTATAATAGTTAGGCTTTAATTTTCAAATTGGTTCATGGGTAAACTAAAATTTGTTAGTAGGTAGGTGTATGGACATTAGTGAGTAGTAAATTTAATTAAGTAGCTCAATGATTAGTAAGGGAATAGATTAGTAAGGGAATAATATGCTAGTAGAGTTAGCTAATATGCAGCTAGGTTATAACAAATCTAGTTCTTGATGAATATTAAATTAGATAGGGTGGAGTGGGAACGTTTCTTTTGGTTAGTTGTTGGATGTTATTTATATGTCAATTTATATATTCTATAGCCTTTTTATCAAAATTTTAAATTTATTTATAACTTATGGCCTATTACATATCTCTAAAATATATTAGATAAGTGATAGGTTATGTGTTGGTAACATATATAACATTTTATACCGAATCTTATAAAAATATGGTTTTAATCTATAAGATATATAATGAGAATGTTTTTCGAGATGAAAGTCCTAGTATATTTATATATACATATGTATTAGTAAAATACTTGGTAATGATACATAAGAAAGTACAATGATATGAAGGGAATGTAGATAGAACAATATTTTGAATAAGTATATATAATGTGGTTAGTTTATCATATTTAAAAGCATCAAACATTATAAATAAATTTAACTCATATCAATTTAAAATTTATTTTGTGAGTTAGGGTTTACACTAGCCTATAACACTTGTGAGGATGCAAATCTAGATAGGTATAACCTTATTCATTTTCTTGATTGCATTTTGCCTTGTAAATATAACTATAAGGTTGAATTATGAATGCAATTTATTGAGTTTTCATGTATGAGATACATAATGAGATACATAATAGTCCTAGTTTTACATATCAAATCTCAATAACTTAGTGGTATGTTATATGTAAAATTAGAGCACCCTTTCAACTCTCATTTCATTGATGGGTTATATCAGGACCTAAACTTTTATAGAGGTAAGCATTGAGATGCTAGCTAGTAAGTAGACCATCCATTACGATGTTGAGTTAGTGTTAGGTTATGGAATGTAATAACACATTTGACCTTGACAACTAATAGGGATTATTCATTCAATCCAAAACACACCTTACACATACTTCAATCGCAACCAACTAAAAAAACTTAGTTACCATGGCCTAGATAAATATGTTAATATTGAAGCGTAAGTGTCTGAGGTGTATAAAAATAAAATAAAATTGTGGTTTCGTTTTTCCCTATAAATTTTGGGCATGATAATTTTATTTTTTAAATTATATTTATGAATTTATTTATATTAATGAATCATACTTGTGGATAATATTGTGTTAGCTCATGGATTTAACTATTGAAGTTGATGAAAGATCAACCCCACAACTCCTAAGAATCACTTGCATGCAAACACCTATCATAGAAGAGAGAAGCAAAAAGCTACAGAGGCTAGAAATCCTAGATCCATAGATGAGACATTCTTGATGAACAAAAAAATAGATTGCTATTATCAAAAGTGAATGAATAAATTACAAAGAGATCAATCCTAATAAAAGGAGATCAAAACCCTAATAGGGTAAAAGCTAGGTTGCAATATAATAATTAATAAAAGAATTAATTATTATATGCCCAAAGTTTAGCTTAAGTAAACTAGAGATAATAAGTAACTTAATAATTAAATCAAAATGATTTAATTAATAAGGAAATATCTTATTACTCTAACACCCCCCTTAAGATAAACTTAGGGAGTGGCTAAAAACCTAGAAACTGCTACTGAAAGGAAATTTGGGTCCAAACACCAAGGCATGATGAGGTACCCATGCACAACCAAATCTCTATAAAGGGGATAAATGGAGAAAATAATATGGGAAAAAATCCTACTCCAAAAAGAGATGGAAAGAATTTTCTAGAAGATAGGAACAAAGGATGATCATGAAGAACATCATTGAAGCATGAAGCTGCAAACACTGCCAAATTGCTGATTTGAAGAACTTCCACTATATAGAACATGAACAAGTAGAAATGACTAAGTCAGATCAATCAAATATGGAAGCTATCTTCATGGCCTCCAAAAAATAGGAACGAAAGAATGTCTATTTGGTAAATGATCCATCTCACCAAAATGCATAGGTATCTAGCCACTACAATCGCCTAGTACATAGGATCAAATCCTAAATACATAGCTTACTCCATTGAACCAAGAAAGCAATAGAACCAACATAACCCCCTATAATGCTGAGAGGTAAGACATGGACACTAAAACTAAATGCAACATCTCCTATAGAAAGAAGAACCAAGAACATCGAGAGTGAAAAAGAAGTATAAACACCTATGATGGCATGTTTCATTGACACATCATGAGGCTAATATCATGGAAGAAACACTCACTTGACAAAGGAAGATGGTGAATATGACCAACATGAAACCCCCTAAGGCATTTTATAATATAGTATGAGTACAACAAAACACAAAGATGTAGAAGATCCCAAAATGCAATAGAGTGACACTTTAGCTAAGTGTGTTAGCAAAAATACTACAAAAGGATGCCAAAAAAGATAAAAAAGGACATAAGGCTGATACAATAGATAGTACAAACCATGATGAATCATCTGAAGCAATGAAATTGATCCCCAAACCTGAAACAACCAAGATATCCACCAGAATGCAAAATTAAAAAAATACTAAATAGAATTTCCTTGGAGAAGAATGTGGAAAAAAAACTATTATGACTAGAAAGATATCCGAAAGACCTTTCTAATGATATAAAGAATTCCTAAATCAGAGATTGGATTCTCAAGATATGTCTCCCAAAGTGCAAAATAGAATGCCTGGGTTTGATTGAATAAAAAGGAAATAAAAAATGTCAAAATCAAAAAAACCTACACCATCATGATGGGCTCAGAAAGAGATTTATAATGATATAAGATTTTTTTTAAAATACCTCTGTATGATGAAGATATGACAAAAATATAGCCAAGTGCTTTTTATGACAAAAAAAACTAAAAAAGGTGATGGTTTGAAGGCTGTCAAATTTTGGCTCACATCCTAACCTATGCTGCTATCAAACATACTGGGCTATGTTAGTACTTTGTTGATGTTAGGACTATGCAAGTGTACCCTATTGATGTCATCACTTTTAATGCCAAAAAAGAGATTTAAAAATAAAATAAAAGGAATTTTTTTGATTTATTTGTTTTCCAAACTTTTTAAAAACAATGACCATGACCTTTTGTAAAAATAAAGCACTTTTATTTTTAAAACCTTTTATTTGGAAAAAATAAATTATCTCTCCTTGGGAAGTGTGCCTTAGTCTTGGGGCAATTTTTTTGCCTTAGATTACAACTGTGTCCAAATTGGACAAATTTTATATGGAGATAGGAGTTTTTGGGTGCTACGAATCCAACGGTGAGGTTCGTTTGGGCTCAAAATATACTAAAAAAATGACTTTCCTAGATCCAATACAAAATTACTTTGAAAAAATAGAAACCCTCTAAAAGAAAAACCTAGATTTGAAATCCAAACCAAACTTCTCATAAATAGAATAGGGGCATGAGGATCTGGAGCTTTGATACCATGTTGAAGTTGATGAAAGATCAACCCCAAAACTCCCAAGAATCACCTGCATGCAAACACCTATCATAGAAGAGAGAAGAAAAAATCTATGGAGGCTAGAAATCCTATATCCATAGATGAGACATTCTTAATGAACAAAAAAAGAGATTTCTATTATCAAAAGTAAATGAATAAATTACAAAGAGATCAATCCTTATAAAAAGAGATCAAAATCCTAATAGGGTAAAAGTTAGGTTGCATGATAATAATTAATAAAAGAATTAATTATTATATGCCTAAAGTTTAGCTTAAGTAAACTAGAGGTAATAAGTGACTTAATAATTAAATCAAAATGATTTAATTAATAAGGCAATATCTTATTACTCTAACAATAACAACGTGGATATTAATGAGACTCAAACCATGGAGCATGTGATATATTAAATTATTCATTGTCTACCATGTTTAGAACCTTCAATAACTAACCTAGAAAAAAGGAGGCACTAAAGCATATCTAGTAAGCTGTGAACCCCCAATTGCTAGAAACACAAAACCAAACCCTAGGAAGTACAAGGACCTACGTATGAAATTAGAGCTAAGATCATGGGGAAAAGAAGATAATGTACATCATAAGAAGAAGATCTAAACTCAAACTTTCGAAGACTATCCACAAAGCTCAAAAAGAAACCTACAAAAAATGAAGTGGGCACAACTTAGACCAATTGTCATCAAAGATAAAGTGAATAAATAACTCGTTGACACCCTTTAAATAGGCATTCCTTCTAATGTCAGCCCCAATGGATAGATTTTTAGAAACATAGGGGTTTCAAACTCCAAAAACTCCAAAAGTCTGAATCTCTGACTCACCCAACTTTTGGGATCCAAAAGCCTTTAGACTTTTGACCTTCTAGTGATCTAAGATCAACAAAACATCAAAGGTTTGTCATTATGGGGGATGATGGATCAAATCTTTGGGTGATCAAACTTGTTGAACATGCTAATGCCTGAAACACCAACAAATCTAAAAATGTTGATTGTGTGACAAACTTAACCAAAAAAAATGAAAAAATAAGGGTAACTAAGCGTTTCGACATTTTTAGACAATAACAACTTTGAAAGTATGGTGAGGACTATAACTTATTCAAAAGACTAGAAGAAAAAATCAAAATCTAGGCAATTAAAAGACTCAAAATAATAGACCAACTTACCTACCTACCTCTAGGAAGCAACTCAACTTTCAAGATCACTCGTAAGTGATTATCATTTCACTTACTAAGAAAATCCCATAAAAGTAGAATGTACGAAAAAGTGAAAAAATAAGGGGATTCCCCATTTGAAAACTTGCAAATGGGATGTGTATTGTGGAACCACAACAATACCAAAAATGAGGTTTTCAATTTAGATCTTTTGTCCACTATGCAAAATTGTGTACATTGTATCTCTTGAAATGTTTCATAGAAGGATTTCAATACACTATAGGTTGTATGGAATGTGTATGTAGACTCCTACACCATTTTGATGTTGTAATTTTTGAATAGTTTGTACTTCTTCATATTTGTTCCTCAAGGATCCAACAATTGTATAACAATGTTTAATAATATTGTTCACTACAACCTTGATGTCAATTTTGTAGAATCCATCCTGGGCAATAGATATTGAACTCATTTTTGCAATAGAAATTTTGTTATGTTTTATAGGGGTCAGGACATCTTCAAAGAATTTGCTTGATATTATGATTATATCAGTTATGATGTGAAGCCTAATTAGACCCAAATGTTTATTTGGTGCAATTTCCACCTTGATGTTTTCTATGGGGGTTTGGGGGTAGTGTCCCCAAGATGGGGCCAAGAGGAAGCACCTTGTGTGTGCTCCCTATTTTAGTATAGGGTGGGGTCGAGGGGAAATGCCTCCATAGGGGTTTTGAGGGAAGACACCCCCAAAGCCAAAAATGATCCACTATTGTAAAAGGAATCAAGTATTATTTATCTATTGGACAACTTATTCTAGCCCTAATTTTATAAGCAACAAAATTCTATATAAAATAGCTTAGGATTATGGATTTCATTTAATGTATGGTGATATTGTAGCTTATCATGATGGTATTGAGCTATAAGGGATTACAAATTTATGAGGCCCCAACCTAGCCCATCATAGTAGTTTATTTATGTTTTAGATATATTTTGAGACCTTGTTCTATATTGGACCTATTTTAGATTATTTTTTAGACTGTTTGATATTATGGGATGCTTTATTTTTATGATGATTATTTATGATGTTAGAACTTATTGATGATGCTTGATGATTTTTTATATTCATATACTTGGTTGGTTATTTTATTTAGGAGCATAAATTTATGTTTGAATGCAAAGATTAGATGGATCATATGTTTGAAAATCATGAAATATTGCAAATGGTCTTATCATGCTTAGTTGATTTTTCTAGTATTATAGAAATGGAAAATTGTTATTTGAAATTAAATTGAGATATATTTTATGTTTTGATTCAATTATAAATATAAAATTGATTTAGGATTCATATATCTTGGACTACTAATATGCGGTTTGAGTGTGCAGGAAATATAACCATGGTAAAATGGAGAACTAAGACTATACCTTTGTATCTATTGAGAATGCCAAAGCTACATCTAATGAAGAGATTTTAGCCTCATTGTTTAGTATTTTACTTTGTGAATGTAATGTGAATGACTATGTTGGATTAAATTTTCCACTTGTAATGTTAAGTGTATATTTTATAGTGTGACTTGGCACTTGTATTGTTATGTGCATAAGTGGAAAATCAATTTTAGATATTGGCAAAAGACATCCAACCTTATTTCTAACCAATTATAAATTTTTAAGTTATATCCCCTTGCACAAAATTATTATATGATGGCTTTAATTAGATTAAATTCGGATTTCAAGTTTAGGGTGGTTTTGGAGGGCTTTATGAGAGTTCTAGGGTGCTCTTTTAGTGAAATTAAGTTACCTACATGTTAATACTATATGTTAGGGCTTTAATTTTGACTTTACTTTAGTTTAAATCACTTTTCTAAACCTTTTAAAATCCCATTTTTCAAGTATTACGAAAATAGAAGAAATCTTACCCAACATCTCATCTTATCTATGTATCCCTTGATTAAAATATTTTTGGCTCCTTCAACAACACCCCAAATAGTAGAAAAAGATTGGGGAAAAAGAAGGAGTTGAGCTTTTTCCTTATTAAAGGGGATTTTTGAAAATAGGAGAGGGATTTTCCCACTCTCTAGTTTTAGAGATTTTTTTGTTTTGGAGATTTGATCAAGGAAGGATAGAGGGTTCTTCTCAAATCAGTTCATTTTCCATAGCTTGGAGTAAGGTTGGAGTTTTTGCCATGTTTTAGGAATTATGCATTGTATTGTTTTTCTAAATAAAAGTTACATAAATATGGCTACAAATGCATGTGTATTGTGCATTGTCCATGTTGTGTTGTTGGATGTGAATACAATTCTATTATTTCTTTTCTTTCTCTTGATTTTGAGAGTATGATGTTATGGGTGTGGAAGGACATCACTCACCCTTGGGAGGGAAGAAGTGGCCTTCATGTGAAGGGGTTAGTTGGACCTTTCCCTTGAGTGTAGAGTCTCTTCCTTGGAAGGAAGAGGGATACACATGTAGTATGGGTTGCATGTGCCAGTATAATATTATGCAATTTGGGGGTGGTAAGGGGAGAAATTTTGTGAGAGTTGGTAATTATTTTGTATGCCTTGTGAAAAAATATTTGGTTTTATGTATTTGGCTTCTCCTTAGGGTTTGAGGTAGACCTTCACCCATTATATTTGTGGCTATGATAACCTATTGTGTAAGCTCAAAAAGGGTGTTAAATGTTGTATCGTATAATTATTGTTTTATATGTTTCTGCCTAATTGTTACCTAGTTGGTCTTGGTTCCCTAAGCTTAGTGGGTGGTCTCATAGAGACCTAGGTTGGGAGGTGAGCTCTCCATGGTTTTTAGTGTTGTTTTGTATAGGATTCTAAATGGATTTGTATTGAAGAAAAGCTTGGAAGATTTTTTTAATTTTCTATTCCAAAATTTACTATGAATATTTGTAAAAGTTATGTATTGAAAAAGATCAGTTGTAGATCTTCATTATGTAATTTCCTATTGTTGTAAATATCCAATTGTGATTATAATATTTGAAAAGAATTTTCAAAATTGTGAATATATTTTACTTTAAATATTTCCTGGAATATGATTAGATGTATTTGAAAATTTGTAGCAATAATCTATAAATGATTTCTTAAAGTGTTTAAAATTTTAATTTTATTATTATTATTGAGTAGTATGTGTGTGTGATTTTTGTTCAAAATTTTGGCATGATAGGATTATAATCACTGGATAATAACAATTTTTGGCCTTTTTTTGCCCCCCATTCAACCCAACAATGATATTTGATCAGAGAAACTTTCAATGGGCTAAATTTTTTATAAGATGAGATCTGATGGCTTGTGTTTTTGTGAGCTATCTACCCATCTTCCCAGAAGCACAAGATGTTTCCACATGTCACTATTCTAGTGTTTCATCATTATGTAGTTCTTCGTCAAGGCTTTAGAAACCAAAATTTTGCCAAGTGGTGCAAGGTCCCACCTTTGGTGTTTAAGCTAGCCCAACATGCAAATGCGTAGATTGACAACAAAGATTCAATTAAAGATTAAAAGATCATCATCCACTTTACCAAATAGAAGTGCACAAGATGTTGCCACATATCACCATTCCAATGTTTCCTCATACTCCAATGTCTCTACAAGACCCTAAAGCCCAAAATTACATGAGATGCTGCCATGTGTCTCCATTTTGGTACCTCCTTACACTACATTTTGTCTTCAATGATTTGAAGCCTAGAATTGCATCATGTTGCCATGCATCGCCATTCTAACATTACCTCACTCCATAGTATCCCTACAAGGATCCAAGATCTAGACTTCTATGACATGATAGAGGGTCCCATCTTTCATGCTATACGCTTCCTTTGGGGGATTCTTGCTACCTCTGGACCACCTATTTTGATTGAAGATATTCATCAACAATGCATGTATTTTTTGTGAGATGGTCTTCTCATCTCATGAAAGTACAAGATGCTACCAAGTGTTACCATTCTAATGTTTCTTCATATTGTGTAGTCTTTGTGAGGCTCTGAAGCCTAGAATTGCATGACAACCATTAGATCTAGTGCATCTTGGGGGTTTCCTCATTGTATCCTAGCTATTCATTTGGAAGGGAGAATCTTGATCAATCATTGTGACATAATCCTTTTGTTGGGGATTCTTGCCACCTCTAGGCCATCCATTTTGAGAAAACCTTCATTGATGCTCATCATTCATTTTTGGGGAAATTAGTTTCCCCTCTATGGTCAACTATGCATGTTGTGGGTAGTTAACATGTCATGATATCCTTTCTATAGTGTTTTTGTCCATGACACACCATCAAGGCTAGTTCTTCAATGTTGGGAAACTTCTTCGGCCTTTTTTCCACAACACCAATATACTCCATGCCTCTTTAAGCATGAAATGATTAGGTTTTAGTGATTTGATCTCTTGCAATTGGGTGCCTTTGTTTTGGTATCATCTTATCACTTCCAGCAAGAAATTAAACTTCATGGTTAAATTTTCTTTTTGACTCTTAGTTATTGCTCTCCTTTGCAACTCAACTCCACCTTGGTTGGGGTTTGAGCTTCAAGTTAGATTTGAGTTATGCTTGAACTCTATAAAGGAAAATTATAAATATGTTCTTACAAGTTCCTCTCTATTTTCTCTTGTGGCTACTTATACTTTACAACTATAAAATTCTTATTTTTCCTTACATTAATAGAAACTCATTTTTTCTCTTCTTACTAGTTAATTGGCTTGTGCATATTCTTCCTTGTGTTGAATGTTTCTATTTCATCATTTAAGTTTGTATGTTGTGTTTACTTTCTCACAAGCATTGTGTTGTGAAATTATTCTTCCTTCCAACATCTCATCTGTTTTAACCTACGTATTAATTCTTAAAGGAACAAATTAGAGTTAAGATCTGTGACTTTTTGGTGTCTTATGTTAATCTCTTGTGCATCTACAGGAAGAGTTATAACCACATTATATCTTGGTGCATCACCCTATTTCCCTTTAGCATTATAATTTCATGCATTCTCTCTCCCTTTCCCTCTCAAGTGCACCCTAATAGTGAGGAAGTTGGCCTTCTCCAAAGATTCAACCTTAGAATGCAAGTCCCACACTTGGAGGTTGTTTCCATGTTACATAAGGTCACTTGAGGTTCATATCTCAAGAAAGGGTACATACTTTTGTGTCAAAAATAATATTGGACATGTTTTTGGTGGACGTAGCCTAGGGATTGCGTGAACCACATTAAATCTTTGTGTCTTTTATTCTCTTCTATGCGATCTATTATTTTTTGATATTGGTTATATTTGCATATAACTATTATTTTTATCTATGGTTAATCCTAACAATATCTATTTGGTCATGTGTGGTTTTCATGTCATGGTCATATGAGAACAATGTACACATGGATTCTAAATAAATGTTTCTTTTCCATTGCCATCGTAGTATGAAAGACAAGTGAGCCAAAAGTTGTAAAATAGTTAAATAGATTTTTAAAAAAAATTTCTAACTTTGATTTTGTATACATTTCATATACTTCAATGGTAAATTTATTTTTTCATAGCCCATGAATAGTTATATGCATAGAATGTGATACATATATACACAATTACATGCATATATCTAAATGAATACTTTTTGCAATTTTCATGCTAGATATGTATAAAAAATGTGGGAACCCAAAACACAAGGTTAATGTATTATTTGCAAAATGCTTCTAGAACTTGGAGGGAATTGTTGGAGTTACAAGTGAGAAGAGAGTAAACTTTTGAGAGTGTGTGGTGGGGGGGGGGTGTGAATTAGGAGTTTAAACTTGGACCCATAAAACTATCACCATACATATATCACATGCATTAATATATTGAAATAAAATGTAAATTTATGCATCAATCATGTAAACATCTAATCAACCACACACATAACACTAGATATGATTACCTAGAAACCCTCCAAGTGAGAAGGTAAAATTGGGGTGGGGCTGACACCTACAAATCTTCACTACTGCAGCAATAAAGTGTATCCAATGAAGGTTACAATGGTTTGACACAAATCATGGTTTGCCCTATGAAAGGCCTACCCTGTTAAAGGCTTACATAGACTATTAAGTCTCACCTTGTTAGAGGATTTAAACTCCCTATTAGAAGTGTACCTAGTTAGAGGACTTCAACTTACAATTAAGTGAGCACCCTATTAAAGGATTTCATACAGCCTATTAGGACTACTCTATTAAGAGATTTAATTGAGATCACATGTTAAAATGTCTTAACATAGATCTTGTAGTTGGCACTTGCTTACTAGATAATAGATCACTTCTATACAATCTTTGATTGATCCTTCATGATCTAATGTATTAATGCTATATCCTACTCTATCCTTTGTTCTTCTCTAATTGATTTTGTAGTTTACTCTTACTACAAAGTCACCTTGAATGCTCTGCAAACTATTAGATCATTCACCCCTTGTACATTGTTATCATTATCATCATAAAGAGTTTAAGTCTTCATCCTCCTTAAGGAGACTCTAGTGGTTTAGGGTTAGGTATGAGTCTACGGCTAAGGTTCATCCATTTTTCCATGTAAACCTTCCCATTTTCTAATTGGCTACATGCAATTGCATAGGAAATCCACACATAGATTTGTCCTTATCTCCAAAAGACCAAAATATATCCTTAAGTTGGCTCAAAAATGGTTTACATAGTTGTTTGTTACATTAAAAAAAAAAGTGTCCAAGCTATGTCACTCAACATATGATGTCTCTAATGCTTCACATACATTATATTTTTGCTTTTGACTTGGCATCTGAATTGCTTGACATCTACTGTTTACTCGACTCTTGAATTCACCCAGCATGGTTTATCTATTTAGAACTTGAGTAACTCAACACATGAGTGACTTGAAAATCATTACAACTTGGCATGGTCTAATATTTACATGTTGTGCTCAACATGTATTACTAGTTTGGCATGAACTAAGTAAATGGTTTAAGTGTGTTGACACTCACTTGTCAAAACCAATCTGAGATCAACAATCTCCTCCTTTGAAATGAGTGTCAAAAACACCTAAATATACAATATTCTACTTAACTTATCAAGCATAATATACCCATGGCTTGGCTTATATAAAAAACTTCAAAAATTTAAAAAATTCTACAATAATCTATATACCTCAAAATTGAGAACTCCCCCTAAGTTAATGTGCCTATTTTGTACCCATAATCTATGGTTCTCTCTAACTTCAATTTGTTGTATTTGATACTCTTTCATCTGATCTGATACTCTTTTCATTTGATATGCACTTTCATAGCTAATATATGTATCTGTTTACTACTTTTGCTTTCCAAAAATGAATATCACCCCAATGATATAACTTTATCTTATTGTCTTCATTTCTTTTATTCGCTGCTCCCCCTTTGTTCATACTCCTTTGTTTTGTATCTCTATTTTTGGCTCCCCCTTTCTTTATTCTCCCCCTCTTTTATATTTCTCCTTCTTACTTTATCTCTCCCCCATGGTTTATCTTTCCCAATGTCCAATGTTATTTATTCTCCCCCTTTTTGTCACTTATGTCAAATGGGCTAAACATGTATAGTTTGTTTGTCCAAAAATGATTTGTGGACTTCCATTATGATTTTGAGAGATGCATCCTAGTTGTCACATGAAACATCCAATGACTTGATTTGGATAGCAATCTCAACAACAAGGTGTGCTAGGCCATCTAAGGTAGAAATATTGGGGTCTTTCTTTAGTAGATTTTTTGCATAACTTAGTTCCTTGTATAGTATTTCCATATGTGAGGTGAGGGATGCCTGTATACATGTCAATTTGGCTCTTATGCTAGCTTCTTCTTCTATTAACATAGCTAATGGACTTTGTGTCTAAAGCAATGTATGAAAATGCTTCTCACTTTGAGTAGGATTTTGAGGTATCCTTGTACTTGATATGTTGAGATTTCTCTCCAGGCTTAGAATATGATGTCTGGTCTCTTGGGTGAAGATTGTAGGGTCACACAATTTGGTGTACAATGAGAATATATTCTCAAGTACCTTCTTCAAATCCTCAACCTTTGTTGCCAATGAAACTTGAGTAAGTTTTATATCACTAGACATCTTTTCATTTACCTTGCTCTGGAATTTCTTTTCATACCATTCTAAAAGTTTGACATTAGTATCAATGTCTTCATTATTGACCTTTTCCACTATATCTGACAATTGTTCTAGTAGTGGCTTGGTCTCTTTAGGAGTTGGTAGACTAAATGCATCCAAAAAGATGTCCTTAATGTCTTGAAATTCTTGCCTATGCTTTTTTTCTCTCCTATGCATTTCTTGATGCTTTTTCTTCTCTAAAGCTTGTTACAAAATGCTTACTCAATGTAGTGTCATTGTATCATAATCAAACTTAGGAATAACTATATCTTCATCTAGAGTGATATCTCCATAGTAAATTACCTTTTCAACTTTTGAAGAGCTAGAGCCTAGAAGTAAGATTTGCAATGGTATAGCTTCTATGCTCAGCTTCTAAAGAACCTTTGTAGGAGAAGTGTCAGATGTTGGTAAAGTTATCAATGCTTGGATGGCTTCTTGCTCCTTTACCTTAGGTGTTTTCTCACTCTCTTCAAAATTTCTCTTGTCTAAGACAATGAAATGAATAGGACATTGTCCTTATGCTTTAGGTATAGAAGAATCTATCTATCCTGCTTCCTACTAGCCAATAGTAATGCCTTTTTCTCTTTTGTAGTCTACCTCTGGTCAATTGTGTTAACTTTAACAAATGTATCAACCTTAGTAGATGTATCTACTATTTTTTGAGTCAAAGGTTGTACTTGAGTAACTAAGGGGATGGTAGAAGGTGGTTCTTGTGGATTCACCTTGTCCCTTGTGACATCAGTTACTACTTTAAGGAGCTCATCTATATTGATCAAAACTAGATTATCACATAACTTGGCCTACAATGTAGATTGGTCCAATATCTTCTTCAAGTCTTTTGCAGTCAAGGGATTGATGTTTTGAGCTAAAAGGTCAGAGACATCCTTTGTAATAATGGTTTCAATAGACTTGGTTGTGTCATGTGGGGGACTGACACTCGACACTTGTGTGTCTTGCACACTCTATTCATCTTGCTACTATTCAGCTATAGCCTTGTCATCAATTTTCTTTTCTATTTCCCTCCCCATTGTATCATCTTCCTTATCATCCTTTTTTTTGTCATCATCATCATTTTGATCCTCTTTTTCATCAAGTTTACCTTCAAAGGGATCAACTTATCCTTTTTTAACAGTGGTCAACCCACAGATAAGTTTCCATATTTGGGTTGATTTCTTTACCACATCTCCAATATTGTTTTGAAGTATGTTGAAGGCTCTATATTTAGGTGTAAACCTAAGTCCACATTTCTTAGTAGCCTTAGCAATCTACCCTTTTGTTAATTCTGGCATTACTTGGGCTAAAGTGGTTTCCCTTATTTGTTTTTCCAAATTTAAACAATAATGCCATTTTTTCTCAACTAAGTCATATAGTCCCTTTGGTATAGAGTTGGAAAATTCTAATGGTGTTGTCTTAAATTTTGACATCATTTTATATAGGCCTTCTTCAACTAGATTTTTTTCTTCTTTCTCAAGTTTCTCAAAATAAATATGCTTTAAAGAAAACAAATCCACATTATTCTTGACATTTTCATAGAAATTTTTGATATCAAAGAGTGGTTTGTGGCTTACCACTTTGAATTGGCTTGTATCATCCAATTTAGACCTTTCTTCATCTCAATCCAATTGTGCAACATATTTTCTTCTTTATTTATTTTGCACTTGGCCACCTTGCTCTATTTTCTTCAATTTATCCTTGGCCTTCTGTGTTGTGGATCATGTGTTGGCTTTGGTGGTAGGTGTTGTTGGCTTGGCTTGTCTAGGCTTGATAGTTTTCTTTGCCTTAGCCACTAGCTATGTCTTAGCATTTCTCTTCTTTGGCTCTACATGTGTGGGTGCTTCCTCAAGTTCTTCTTCCTTGACACCTTCTATTTCCTCTTCTTCCTTATCCTCTCCCATTCCTTGAGTCAATGCAAGAGGTTCTTGTGTTTGTGTTTGTTCTTCCTCTTTATCCTCTTCATCTTCTTCTTGTTCTTCCTCACCTGCACCTTCACCAAATTTAGCCTTTAGCTTCTTTGCTAGCTTACCTTTCTTGTTAAGTGTAGAGGTAGCTTTCAACTCCATGGTAATCTTTGATTTTACCATTTCATAGTTGCCAAATATATTTGCACTTTTGTCAATCTCCTCTGCTAGGAGTGTCATGATGGTTGTTGAAGCTTCATCAATATTGATCTCATACCCAAGTGTCTTTAACCATCTGACCCTTGGTGTGGTAGCCTATACAAAGGTGTAATCAACATCAACCAGAGAACATATATCATTCTAATGTTCCTCAACCAATGAAATAGGTATCCTCATTCTTTCCTTCATTGACTTCTTGAAATATTCAAAATAACTTGTCATTAATGATTCAAAATTTTCTCCCATTTGTTCAATAAACTCATTGATCTGCATTGCTATTGACCTATTTATTTTCCAACTTATAGTACCAAAGGAGGAAAATGTATTCTACACATAAAAAAATATGTAGACAAGTATTGAAGCAAATTTACATTGAGCACTCTTGGTCTTTCTGATTGCTCCAAGATTTTCCATTAGTTGCTAGAGTTGAAGCTCAACCAGACCATAAGTATGATATTTCTTCACAATCTTGTAGCCAATAGCCATAACAATATAGGGTACACTATTCAATCTTCTAGATTGATAAAATTTGTGAGAAATTATCCTAACTACAATGTTTAACAACGGATTAGAAATAGTATTTATTGTCATGCCTCTTTTATTCCATTTTGCTCTAGTATTTTTCTCTATTGCTTCTTTGGAATCACTCCTCAAAGTCTTGGGCTGATCTAGGGTTGGGTAGCTAATAACCCTATGAATTATTCTTTTGGTAATCTTAATCATTCCACCCTCTAGCCATAAGGATCCATCATGTATTCAACTTAACACAATTCTAATATATTTAATTTTAAATACACTAGGAAAATCTAGGGCACATGTCAAACCCTTCTTCTCAACTATTCTATACTCTTCCTTTAGAATACCATTTTCACATAACCTATCATATGCTTCTCTAATTTCTAAGTCCCCAATGCTACCAATTTTGCAATTATAACATATTCTTACATCTTTCACCATTTTGACATTTGGTAAAATCATGGATAAAGCACCAGAAGGATCTTGTTTGTAAGCTATGTTAGTGTAAATAATTATTATTTACACTTAATTTTACTTAGGATAAATGTATTATTTTATTATTTCTTATGTTAGACACCTAGGAGTTTGCATACTCATATAAGTTTTCATGTTGACAACATAGGAGTAAGCAACTCTAATTTAGCACATGGTCTCTATAACATTGGAGTTTTCATAAACAATTGAGTTGTCATGTAGACAACAAAGTTGTTCACACTATTATTTTAGAACATAGTGTCTACAACATAATTGTACATGCTACACCTTTGTAGGCTTATCCTCTCATCATTGTACTAACTCTTGTGCTTAATGGAGGATAACCCATTCCTGGTGGACATGTGCTTAGTTGTGAGGCTTATCATATTGCTAACTCTTAGACATTCTAGATGCATCATAGAGGCCTTTATATACATGCACTCTTAGTGTACTATACAATCAATCAATTACAATTGAATTGAATTGAATATTGTTATTCTGATCATACTCTATTGTTCTTTTGTGCTAGTTATTTTGTTTCTTGGTCTTGGGTGAATTTTTCCCTAAGGTAAATTTTTGCATGGTATCAGAGCCATAGAGGCATCATTTCATAGCAATTGTAGAGCATTCTTGCTTCACCTCTCTAAGGACACCATGATTTAAATCCAGAGTATCCACAGCTATTGGGAGCATCTAGAGCCAAAGTAGACCTCACCATTACTTCTAGAGAGCTGATTTAGTGAATTTTGACTATAAATTTGCCTATGTTAGGCCATAGTCAAAATTGAGGCAAATTTGTTTTGCAAACCAACACCCAAAGGCCTAATTCAAAAATTTGGTATGATCATTTTAGATCTCTTAATTTAATTTTTAGATCTGCATATTTTATTATTTCAATCTTTGAAATTTTTGTGCATTATTTTTTGGATCTACATTATTGTCCAGAAAATTTTTGGCCATCAGGTGAGTAGGAGAGATTTTTTGTAAGTGAAGATTGGAGCTTGCTAGTGCTAATCAGATATTGGCATCATATTCAAAAGGTCAAAAACCTCCCAAATTGACTTTTGTTTCACCAAAATGGGACATCTAAGGTTAAATCTGGAGTCATCTAATTTTTGGAGGCATGACGGTGGTGATTCAAGAAAAATAATTATAGAGGTGATTTTCAAACAATGATATCTCCCTCATACAGACTCTTTTCTAGTGAACATTTTTTTTTTTTTTTTTTTGGGGTAGAATTTCATGATCTACACATTGGTGTAGGATGTTTGAGCTCTTTGTTTATGAATTTTTCTACAAATCACAAATCCCAATTTTTGTAACTTCAAATGCTTAGTTCAGGCTCATTTGGAAACATAATCAGGTTTTTTTTTTTTTTTTTTTAAGTGCATATTTTTTGTCTACTTTCCAAATCTATAGTCAAATTATAGGCTTGTGTGGATAGAAATACCACTTTTAGAAAAATGTCCTTTCTTTGCATTGTATTTCTTCAAATTTGTTGTTTTTCTAAGATACATTATAAAGTTCCAGATTTGAACTCCAAAAGGAGGTTGTAAACTAAAAATCAGAAGTCTACAAAGGTCAAAATTGACAAATTGGCCCATTGTAAACAAGACTTCATATAAAGTACCAAATCATATATTCGGGTGTTGATTGATTATTTTTATATTTTGGGGGGTGCATACATTCATTGATCTCATGGAGTTTTGTTCCCCATGTTGGGGTGGTCTGAGACCAAGGTTGACAAAGAGGAACTATCATAAATGGAGTGCCTCACTCATTGATCATCTAAGGAGAGAACATCCATAAGTATTTCCTTATTTATGTTCCAATGAACTAATCTCTTCCATTAGTTAGATAACTAATCTACCACCTATTAATAGACTTTTGGATATCATTTATTTTAGTATCAATTCTAATTTCTATAAACTCATTTACAAGTTATGGTATCCTTATGAAATTTGGATGTGTCTTTGGGAAGCATATGGATATCCATGAGTCCCTCCATTTCTAGAGGACATTCTATCTTTAGTCACTTTAGTAATGGTTCCTCTAACTCTAAATGAGATCACACATCCTAATGCTCCTATTGCTGATCAAGTTCTAGCCATAGATGCTCTTGATTCAATACAATAGGACATACAATTTCTTCTTACTTCATCTTCATGATATAACTTCCTTCCAGACATTATAGGCCTATTTGTGGAGTCTCACATTGAAGATGTGGGAGACATCATTGATGACATTAATCTTCTCTTTGTTGAGGAGACCTCTTCACTTGTTGCGAAGGCACACTTTAACCCTCAACCACTTGATTGTTCTAACATGCTTGTGGCTTCTTTACAGTAGATGGAGAAGGATTCTTTCACTTATGAGGAGACATATCAATCTATGGAGATTGTATTCTAGTTTCCTTAGACATCCTATTTTCTAAAGATTCTTCCTACCAGTCGGGGAGCATTCTCTACTACGTCTATGGTACCATTTCTTCCTACAGGGAGGACCATCACTCAACTTTCATGTTGTAGGTTCTTTAGTCATCAAGGAGCTTCTATCATGGGTGTGCATCCATCATTGAGGGGAGGCAACATTGCTTCTCTTCCTCCATCTTCCTATTAGGATGCTTCATCATCTTTGGAGTTTGATTTAGCTTCATGCATGGATATGTTACCTTGTTTGCCACCATATTTTGGACATCCACCATATTGGTTCATTGCATCTTCATTCATCAAGGACTTGTCAACATATGAGCAAACTTCAGAGGTAGCATTCACCGCATACTACATCTGGGTCCCACTTCCATCTTATCCACAATGGGAAGCATATTTGCACCTATATTTGGTGCATCTTATTCCCCAAGGGAGAATTTTTTTTTGTTGGTATTGGATTTTCTTCTATCTTCAAGCACTAATCATCTAGAGAAGGGGGGGATTTCATAGAGGAATTTTCTATTGTATATGCATGATGTATGTCATAATGGGGGGGGGGGGGGTCTTGATTACTCCATCCATTCATGCATCTTTATTTATTTTACTTTTCTCTCTTTTTGTGGGAGGGTTTTTCCCATGATTTTTTCCCTCTTTTCCCTCTTTCTCTATTTGCAGAGAGATTGCATTGCATTATGTGTTCAACATTACATTTGTACATGTGTACGTAGCATGGTTTAGTAGTTGGGACCCATTATTGATTTCATCATAGCTTTTGTGAGCTTAAGTGCATTCCCCTAAGTTGCACTTAAGGGGGGTGTTAGTGTAAACAATTATTATTTACACTTTACTTAGGATAAATGCATTATTTTATTATTTCTTAGGTTAGACACCTAGGAGTTTGTTTACTCATATGAGTTGTCATGTTGACAACACAGGAGTAAGAAACTCTAATTTAGCACATGGTGTCTATAATACTGGAGTTTGCATAAACAACTAAGTCATTATGTAGACAACACAGTTGTTTGCATTAGTATTTTAGCACATGGTTTCTACAACATAATTGTACATGCCACACCTTTGTAGGCTTATCCTTTCATCATCACACTAACTCCTATGCTTAATGGAGGATAACCCATTCATAGTGGACATGTGCTTAGTTGTAAGGCTTATCATATCGCTAACTCCTAGACATTCTAAATGCATCATAGAGGCCTTTATATATAGGCACTCTTAGTGTACTATAAAATCAATCAATTACAATTGAATTGAATATCATATTATTATTCTGATCATAATCTGTTGGTCTTTTGTGCTAGTAATTTTGCTTCTTGGTCTTGGGCAAATTTTTCCCTAAGGAAATTTTTTACAAGCTATGTTAGGAAAGACCTTAAATATAGGTTGTTTGAATTCATTAGTGACAAGATAAACATTCAAAACCTCTTTCCCTTCTACATTCTTTGAGCTAGATTCCATTGGTCAAACTAAGGTTTATGCCAAGTAAAACTGTATAGCTCAGCTTGTGATAAATACCTTGTAAAATCCATAGAACTAGTGTTAGGTCATAGTCAAATTGTTCTACAAATGCCTTGAACAAGTTTTTAAATTGCCTTTCACTCTTTTCGCTCTTTGCTCGGATTTGAAATGATAAATAATGAGTGAAATCGATCATATATCCTTTGGAAAACCCTTGCATTTAATGCTTAGTGCTTGTATAGCTATAAACTTGGCATCAACTTGATTTCAGAATCACTCAGCATCTATAGATATTTTCAATCACTCGGTAGCTACTACCAACTTGGTATTGACTAGTTAGTCCTACAGCTTGGCATCAACTACCATTCCACTTGGCATACACAGACAAAATTTCATGGTTAACAACAACATGAAAACATTTAAAGATTTAACTTGAATTCACAACAACATCTTGCATCTTCATTCATGCTAATGTAGTATTTTTAGTACTATCTCCCTTGGAACTGATGTGTAATATTACACTTGAATGTCATTCCCACATACCTCTTGATTTTCTAGTTTGATGAGGTGTGATCACTTGACCCATTGGGTGAAGTGATCCCTTCTACATTTGATGTGTTGCAAGCATCTTTCTTTTTCCATTTCTTGTTCATCTCATCTCTAATGTGTTCAATATATACCTTTCCTTTGCCTTAACAAATTCACAACTTGGTGCCTTGACCTAGTTGGATAATACTTGCTAATATCACCAATCTTCAAAAAACTAAAACATGTAGTTTGACTCAACCATCTTTTGTAGTTACTGCCAAAGTGTGTTCTAATACAATTCTCAGGAACATGTCCATATTCTTGACAATAGTGATAGCTATATCTTGTATTCTAATCCAAATTATAAAGGTTTCCATAGCTTTTTACCTTTTTTGGCTTGTTTGATGACCACATGGATTTGGATTTTCATTCAAAGGCTCTATGTCCATACTTCTAATAGTTGTAGTAATTTCCTTCAAATCTTTTTTTTTGCATATTCCTGGTTCTACATTCATGTGCCTGATGACCTTTCTTGTTACACTTATGACAATGAGTCATGTTTTTAGGCTTGGCATTTTAATTTGTGTTATTTCTCTTGCACATATTAGTAGCATGTTCTTTCTTACCACAATTATGACAAGTAGGCTTGGAGTTCTCACCTTTGATGTTCCTCTCTTTAGCAACTTTGGATGATTCTCCTTCTTCAATGCTTGTGTAGCCCAATCCTAATGTATCTTTATTGGATCTAGGAGATCTCAATAATTTCTCAAAGTATTTAATAGCTTCATTTGGCTTGTTGAGACTTTTAGCAAATTCCTTTTCTCTTTTTAGGTCATTTTGCAATTGTTCATTCTACAATTTCAATGTGGTTATCTTAATGTCCTTGACATTTAGTTCATAGTTGGCATTCATCACTTGAATTAGAGTATCCAATTTCATGTTGGAGATATTGGTTAGCTCTATTTATTTTTCTTCTAATCTATTTGCTAGAATTCTTTTGTCTTATTCAATCATGGCTTTATCCTCCATGACTTTCTTCTTTGTTTAGTCACCTCACATAGTAGTATAGCTTGTGATTCTTTCTCCAACTTGAGATTTCTACTTTCCTCAGCTTGGATTCTACTCTTTTCCATTAGATCTACAACTACTGCATCAAATTCACTGGAGTTACCATCTACAAATAGCTTGGTGCTACCTATCTCTTTGTATAGTGTTTCATTCTCTACAATAGCAATGTCTTTCCTTCTCTTCAAGGATTTCTTTAGTTCTCTTGCTTCATTCAATTGATGTAATATGAGATGTTATTTAATCTCCTAGTTCTTAATAGTCTTTCCCAACTTATATACTTCCATTTTAAGATCTTTTCTTTAAGCTGCAAAGCTTCTCTTTTAGATAACTTGGCTCTGATACCAATTGTTGGAATTACAAGTGGGAAGAGAGTAAACTTCTGGGGGGGGGGCGAAGAGTGAATTAGGAGTTTAAACTTGGACCCATAAAATTTTCACCATTCATATATCACATGCATTAATATACTAAAATAAAATGTAAAGCATATGCATCAATCATGTAAACATGTAATCAACCACACACATAACACCAAATATGATTACCTAAAAACCCTCCAAGTGAGAAGGTAAAACTAGGGTGGAGATGATACCCACAAATTTTCACTATTGTAGTAATAAAGTGTATCCAATGAAGGTTGCAATGGTTTGGCCATGAATCATGATCTGCCATGTGGAAGGCCTACGTTGTTAAAGGCTTACAAAGACTATTAAGTCTCACCTTGTTAGAGGATTTCAACACCCTATTAGAAGTCTACCTGGTTAGAGGAATTTTACTTACAATTAAGTAATCACCCTATTAAAGGATTTCATATAGCCTATTAGGACTACTTTCTTAAGAGATTTAACTAAAATCACCTATTAAAATATCTCAACATAGATCTTGCAGTTGGCACTTGCTTGCCTCATAATAGATCACCTCTATAAAATCTTTGATTGATCCTTCACAATCTGATGGATTAATGTTGTATCCTTTTCTATCCTCTATTCTTCTCTAACTAATTCTACAACTCACTCTTACTACTAAGTCACCTTAAATGCTTTGCAAACTATTCGATCATTCACCCCTTGTACACTATTTTCATTATCATCATAAAGAGTTTAGGACTTCATCCTCCTTAAGAAGACTCTAGTGGCTTAGGGTTAGGTATGAGTCTATGGCTAAGATTCATCCATTTTTTTGCTTAAACCTTTCCATTTTATGATTGGCTGCATGTAATTGCATAGGGAATCTACACATAGATTTGTCCTTATCTTAAAAAGATCAAAATCTATCCTTAGGTCAGGTAAAAAATGGTTAAATAGTTGTTTGTGCCATTACAAACAAATATGTCCAAATTGTATCACTTAGCATATGAAATCTTTGATGCTCTACATACATTATATTTCTACTTCTAACTTGGCACCTAAACTACTTGGCATCTACTATTTTCTCGCCACTTGAATTCACTTGGCATGGTCTATCTATTGGCACTTGAGTGACTCATCACATGAGTGACTCGACATGGTCTAATATTTACATGTTGTGCTTAGCATGTATTACTAGTTCGACATGAACTAAGAAAATGGTTTAAGTGTGTTAACACTCAATTGTCAAAACCAATTTGAAATCAACAAAAATGTATCAAATATTGCTTAGTATTTAAATTGTGATATTTCTATCAAGATTTAATTGTGTAGTTTTTTAGACAAACTCATTGACTCATGTATCATGACTAGTGATTCACACATGAATCCATCTCTCAAGAGAATAAATAAAAAACTTATCACTCATTAGATCTAGGTGATGCGCATAGAATTGAAGCATTGGGACTTCCTACAGGGTCACCCATCCCAGTACTACTCTAGCTTGACTACTCTTAAATATGAAGTTTCCTCCATGGTTAGACCCACTCTTCTTGCAACCCCATTTACAAAACCTTCACCAAGTGTTGTTCCTTATGAACCATTCATTAGAAAACCACTTAAGCTCATCAATTGATAATAGGAGATATTTTCCATAGTGAGTCACATTGTGATATTGCTATTATGATTTAACTGTGTAGTTTTTAAAGTGGGATTGATTTGGAGTAGTATTGGAATGGGTGATATCTCAGAAAGCCTCAATACTTCACCTCTATGAGCATCACCTAGATCCAATGAGTGATAAGTGTTCAATTTATTCTCACAAGAGATGGATTCATATGTGAATCACTTCTCATGATACATGACTCAATGAGTTTGACTCAAAAATTTGCACAGTTAAATCATGATAGAAATATCACAATTTGACATTTTGTGGAAAATATCTCCTACTTATTAATTAGTATTTAAGTGGTTAATTTTTTTTTATATTGACAAAAAAATTATTTTATGGACAAAATTCACTTCCTATCCATTGCATCGTATACATGGAATACTAATTCAAATTAAGGTTGTGTGAAATGCCATGATTGCAATGGATACATAAAATCCAGTTGTGGATTAATAAAGGCACATTTATGAATTTTTAAAAGATTTTTTTATTTTTATACCTCTTAATCTTTGATGAAGCTATAATTTAAGGCTCACTTAAGCCCTATAGCTCTTTAAAATTTAGAGAAAATTTATTTTATATTGTAAATATATTACTATGAAGGTCATATTTTGAATCCCCTAAAGATGATGAAGTAGAACTACAAATTTCTTTTTGTTTAAAAAATTGCCATGAGAATTTTTCCTAGACCACTCCTACCAAATCAAAGAAAACTCTATATAAAATTCCTAATTTAGTATATCCTACAAATTTGACATCACTTGCATAACAAATGTGCCTCAAACAAAAAGAAACATAACTATAACAATCCCTAATTTAGTATGTCCCATAGAGTTTTATGTTCCATATAATCAACACCTAACATGCATGTTACCACATCTCTACCAGACAATAAGGCTAACTATGTGCCTTTTTGAGGGAGTAACATTTTTTCCTAGGAACCATATAAATAAGGCTAACTTCGGTGTAGTACTTGTAACAAGGTCTATTGCCATAGGAATCACTTCACTAATAAACAAATAGAAGTACCTTAAATGTCTACATGAGACATTAGAAAATAAAGTCTTCAATAATATAGTTTCATATTTTGGATCTACAAAATATCCATAGGGTAAGCATTGATTTTAAAAAGGCCATCAATATGTGTAGCACAAGGAAAGTGTTGATTTTAAAAAGATCCTCAAAGGGTATGTGTGTATTTGTGTCCACATGTCCATATACATCTATGTACATACATGCACATGTGTATCTTTTTATTAGTCTATAGTAATAATATTTAATGTTATCCTTTGATACTTATGCACTCTTACTTCTCCCCACTTTCCATACACCCTACCTCTCTTCTTTGCTCTTCATAACAAAATTAAATACCGTACCTTTTACCTTATATATTTAAACTATTACTTCTGATTTTTATTATATTTAATTGTTTATAAATTTGTTCACAACTTAAAATCTAATTATTAAGTTAATTTTAAACAACAATACTTCCAAAACTATAATATATTACTATACTAATATCTAATAATTCTAAAATCTCTCGAACAATCATGTTTAACAATATGCCAAAGCATTTTACTTAGTATATAACTAATTAAACAATATCAATGTATATTCAAATTTTATTTTTAATATCCTATCAACATGTATAGGTACAAGTGCTAGTATAGTTTAGTACTACCAAAATATTTTGAAGATACGAGTCAAATATAATCAAACTATTAATTAATTACCAAAGAAAGTACAAAAATGACTATTTGATCACACCTTAACCAATTCAAATAAATGAAATAAATATCATGATTAGTGTGAAATGTGCTTATTAAGCAAGACTAGCGTAACCTGAAATCACTGCATGCATGCCTAGACTAATGGGTGGGCATGTAGAGCATACTTAAAATTATCATTTAGATGTCAATATTTACAAAGAAAGCTTTGTAACTAAATGACAATTTTCCTCCATAATGGAAAAACATGTTTTCTTAATTTTGGAATGTCAAATTATTTACTCTAGGATTTGATTATATCATAATATACTCATTATCAAATGAGACTTATTGCTTATATGCTGAAATGTAATATATTAAGAGAGCGTAACTTGAAATCACTGCATGCATGCCTAGACTAATGGGTGGGCATGTAGAGCATACTTAAAATTATCATTTAGATGTCAATATTTACAAAGAAAGCTTTGTAACTAAATGACAATTTTCCTCCATAATGGAAAAACATGTTTTCTTAATTTTGGAATGTCAAATTATTTACTCTAGGATTTGATTATATCATAATATACTCATTATCAAATGAGACTTATTGCTTATATGCTGAAATGTAATATATTAAGAGACCCAACACATCATCACAACATGAAGCAAATTCTTGCACAAAATACCCAGGATGTCACACAAATACAAAAACACACAACATTGGCACATGATTGTAGCTTATGCAACATTGTAACATGATATTTCCTCCTTTATACTAACCTTGCAATCATGTGAAAGTATGAAAACATGGCTTTCCTTCTCAATCTAAACAAAAGACTTGAGATCATGTGTGGACACAAAAATGCACCATAGGTTCAACCTATGAATTTTGAATAAACAAAACAATGTTCCTTCAATTAGCCAACTCATTCAATGCAACTACTATGATGCTAAAAAATGCACAATATTTTCATGCACTAAAAAATCTTAAAAATACACAACTCTTTCAATAGGAATGTGCCAAGAGAAATCAAAAAACACAATAATTTTCACTTTTTCTCCATCACAACGAGATTTTCCCTAGTTCTCACAAGCTTGTAATCATGCAAAAAAAGTCACATTTTTTACTTTCGCAACATTGTATAGAATTTTTTATCTCTTCAAATTGACCTTGCAATGTCTCATAAGCACAAAAATACATCGGGGCAACATCACAACATGATTTTCCATCCTTCACAATTGATTGGCTATCCTATATAGGTACAAAAATATACTAACACAACTTCATAGAAAGAAACCTCTTCCTACACAAAAGTCCTTTGACATCATGCAAAGAACAAAAATACACTTCAATTTCAGCCCACATGCATTTTTGTGCCTGTGCATGATCGCGGGTCAAATTCAAGAGATGAGTTTTATTGGTGCAACTTTGCATAGGATGAAACTATCATGCATTTTCATGCATCAAATGAGTTTGGGCATCAAAGGAAGATTTTTTTCTCATTCAACATGTTTTCCTCATTTGATGGTCACAAAAAATGAAACTATTGTGTATTTTTGTGCTTTATGTAGTATCACATGTCTATCTTCAACAAGATGAATTCATGTTGATATCTTGCACTATTGTGTGTTTTTGACCTTTGTGAAAAATGGTAGGTTAGTTTGACGAAAGAGAAAACCTAGGCCCTCCTATTGTTGTTCCCAAAAATCTTTAGCCTTTTAGACATGCTGTTTCAAACACTAACCTGCCTAAAATAATGTATGACAGATACAAATTATTACCAAACATATATTTAAGTGATAAAAAATCATATATTAAAATTATTTATATAGCATATGCTTAACTATAAAATCAAACTATATAAAAAATAAAATAATTATTAAGAATATAAAAATCAAGATTCATAGATGAAAATTAACATATATAGATATTAAATGATAAAAATTATATATTAAAACTCACAACATAATATCATAATGACATGATATTTCTCCTTTATTAAACAATTCCCTAAAGTCAAATATTATAGTAAATTTATACACAATTATTAAAATCAAATATTTTACTAAATTAAAAACTAATTATCTTGTCATATCTTTTATGGTTTTTCTCTAATATTTTTTTATGCACTCATTATCTAATATAATTTTTCTTATCATTATAATAATTTAACTAAGTAGTCTTTATGATTATATTATACTTTATTAAAACTTAACTTATCTACAAAAATTAAATATTAAATAACTAAAAATATCACAAACTATTATTAATGGAGGCTCTAAGATGTAACGATGGCTTTTTGATAAGTTGGTATTTTGTAATATATTATAAAAGAATTTTGTCACTTTTTAAAATCTGTTGTACTATTCTAACAAGTGCAATTTACACATGACAAAGTATCAATAGAAATACCAAGGTTCGATAGAGGTGGGGGCATGCAGAGATGTGCATCCAATCATGTCTAACGAACTAGTTGGATAGCCTTTGTCATTGTTGAGAGCCTTGAGGAGTATGAGTTGAACAAGAGAGACCTAAAAAGAAAATTGAGGTAAACTCTAGGCTTGAAAGGAAAATGTAGAACCCTCAACAACTAACCCAGAAAAAGGAGGCACTTAATCCTATTTAGTAAGTTGTGAGCATGAGATCACTAGAAACCCAAAACCAAACCCTAGGAAGTACAGGGACCTATAGATGAAATTAGAGCTCAGATTCTTAAGAAAAGAAAAGGAAAATGCCTCAAAAAAATACCTAAACTCAAACCTTAGAGACTATCCACAAAATTTTAAGGAAACCTACAAAAACCAAAGTAGACACAACTTAGATCAATCATCATCAAAGACCAAGTGAGGAAATATCTCCTCAATGCCATTTCTATTGATAGCAGCCCCAATAGGAAATATTTTCTAGATGTCAGGATTTCAAACTCTAAATGTTTTAATCTCCAACTAACCTACCTTTCAAGGTACAAAAGCCTCCAATATCTTGGCCTTTCAATAATCTAAGATCTCTAAAACACCAATGGTCCATCATCTTTAGGGATGATGAATCAAATCTTCAAGTGATTAGACATGTTGAACATGTCAATATCTGGGACATCAACAAGTCTAAAATATTGATGCTGAATGAAATTAACCATAAAAAGTGATAAACCAAGGGAAATTTGGAGTTTCAACATTGTTAGACAATGACAACTCTAAAAGCTTGATAAAGAGTATTAGTCAAAAGACTAGAAGAATCAATCAAAATCTAGGCAACTAAAAGACTCAAAATGACGAACTAACTTACCTACCTACCTCCAAGAAGCAACTCAACTATCAAGAACACTCAAAAGTGATCATCATTTTACTTACTAAGAAAATCCGATAGAAGTAGGAAGTGCAAAAAAGAAAAAAGAAAGTAGGGGGTTCCCTATTTGTGAAGCCATGAATGGGGTATGTGTTGTGGAACCAAAATAAAACCCAAAAATGAGGCATTTGATATAGACCTATTGTTCATTGTGAAAAATTGTGTACATCATATCTCTTGCAATGTTTCATAGAAGACTTTCAATACACTATAGGTTGTATACAATATGTACATAGATTTCTACACCAATTTGTTGTTGCAATTTTTGAATGGTTTGTGCATCTTCATATTTGTTCCTAAAGACTCCAATAGTTGCACAACTATGTGTAATAATATTTGTTCACTGCAACCTTGATGTTAGTTTCTTAGAATCCATGCTAGTTAGCAATATTGAACCCATTTCTACAATAGCAATGTTGTTGTTCTAGTGCCTGCCCTTAGTTTGCATTTTTCTATTATTTTCGAAATCTTTTAGGCTAGTTTCATGCTGATGATTATTAGTAACATTATTTTGAGGTTATCAGATATTATTTCAGATTCAGTTGATATATGATGAGATTACTTGGTACTTTATATTTCATGTTTGTATGATGATTATTTAGTGTTTTCAGATATTGACGATGAATAGTTAGATGGTTTATTATCATATGTGTTTTCTTGTGGATACTTATGCCATACTACATGTGTATGGTATGCATGTTTTTTTTTCTTTATGTATGGTGTTTCTGACGTGGTTAAGGGAGTCGTAGTCACCTGCTAGTTGGGATCTACATGATGCACCACTTCCTACCATTGCCTGTTTAGCTTAGTATATATTGTGTATGTACATGCGTGGATTTTATGTAGGTTGCAAGTACCAGGTATCGACTTCCCTGAATTGCCAGGATGAGTGTACCCTATCGCATTATCTCAATGGTAAGAGAGGGGAGATAAATTCTTAAGTCTAAATCCTAAACCCTTTAAGCCATTTGTCCTAGAAAATTAGGACAAGTATCTGAGTCAAGCACCCTTCGAATATGTTGGATGACGTAATTTGTGATTATGACCCCTTAGTTTGATTCTATATGTGTTTTGCTATGATGGGTTTTCATATTTTACTTTATGAGTCTTTGGTGTATTTTCTATTAATTAAGTCTAATTAAAAGATTTAATTAATAATTTAATTAAATGGAAAATTAATATGTAATTTTATTTAATTAATTGGAAAATTAATTAAATAAAAAGAATTAAATTTGAAGATAAAAGTTATAAGTTTAAATTTGGAACATGATAATATTTATTTAATTTATTTAGAGTTCAATTTTAAATAAATGGTAAATAATATTATTATTTAAGTTAATAAATATTTTATCAATTAAGTTTTGAAAATAAATTTAGAAGTGGAAAAGAAATTAATTTATTAAAATAATTCATGATAAGTGCATGAGATTTAAAATCAATAAATTAAATTAAAAAGAGTCAAGTGAATATTAAATAAAATAATGTGTATTATTTTAATATTTATTCACCTAGGAGTATGAGCACCTCTTTTATGCACGTGTTGTCTACAACACAGGAGTTAGTTCACTAATTAAGCACATGGTGTCTACAACATTATCATTCTTATCTTGTTATCCAAAAGGTTGGATAAGGCTTGTGCTTAGTTGTCAATGCTTATCTTATCTCCTAGTTGTTTCTAGAGACATTCTAGGTGCTTCCTAAGAGGCCTTAATCTTTAGGCACTTCTAGGCATTTGGGGGGGTTCGGTTCTTGGAGGAATTGCAATTTTTGGAGAAGGAAGAAATTTTCAGAAAGGAGAAGGTTCTGAGAGGAGGAGCTTCTCTATATTTTTCTAAGGTGTAGCGAATTAGCATCAGTGTCTAGGTAGGCACTCATGATTACTTTGCATAGTCTATACGCTCCTTCTCTTTCCTATCTTTATCATGCCTACTAATGCTTGTCTAAGTAATTCTTTGTGAATGAATCTTCAATCTTGTAATTTGAAAGAAATGAGAAATGTGTCATGAACTTATCATATGTGAACCAATTTAGAGATTTAAGCTTGACTTTCACAAATTCATCTCGCAAAATAACATGAAACAACAAAAGATTGACATTAGATCATAAGATACAATAAATGGAAGGTATAATCTAGGAATTATTTTCAGAAAATAGCCCAACATCAAGATGGAGAACATTTATACTAATTTATGGTCATAGAATCCAAATACAAGAAAGTCTTCTTATTCCACCTTTCTTGATTTGTAGAAATCTTCATTAGTTTGTGGCCTCAACAATGCTTTCAACATCATAATATTCTCAGTCATCAACCATTGTTAGTAAACAACATTTGGTTGACACTCAATACATATAAGCACTAGTTCTAGCAATTACATTGAGTTGTGAAGTTATGAATAAAACAAGTAGTTCCAAATATACAGGAGTAGTCCTTATATTTGTGTGTATCTTGTTTAGAAAGGATTATGTAGAATATAGAAATTTTAACATGTTTCCATAGCCTGAATGTAATCTTGGTCATGTTATGGTTGCCAATCTCTGTCAGTGTTTTAATGTACCCAACAATTACCATCCAGGATATTCATTTGATTTCCATGGACAAATTGTCACTCTTTATTATACTACTGGCTATGAAGGTTCATGAAAGATTGTACTATTTGAAATTGCAAAAGACTACAATCCTTTTAGCTAGAATAGCTTGTTAATTTGACATAGGCAAAGTAAGAATTACTAGGGCCCAAGGCTCACCCAGCTATCCAAACCACCCTACAAGAGTTAATCACAAAGGAAATGAATGCAAAGAATAACAACCAAAGGAGGAAGAAGAGTGAATTACTTTTATTGATTCATCAAAATATCTTCATACATGCCTAACTATAAGGAATACATTCACATTCAAAGATCCAACTACAAATTCACACTCTTAGTTCCTCTCTAATCTTCTTCCCAAAAGCTTCTCCAAAAATTCTCTAAAACTTATTCTCTTCCAAAACTTACTTAACTCTAAGCCCAAACTCTCTATTTATACTTGCCAAAATGGCTTACAGAACATTCTAGAACATTACAAAAGAGGGGGGCGACCCAACAATGGTCTGGACTCATCCCAAGAAAAGATCTTAACATAAATGTCGCGAATGAAATAAATCCCACAAGTTGGCTCACAAAATCATGTCCAAATATTAACACTCGGCATACACTAGGTAACTCAGCACATGAAGAAACACTCGACATACACTTAGTAACTTGGTACATGAAGAAACACTCAGCATACACTGGGTAACTCGGCACATGAAGAAACACTTGGCATACACTGAGTAACTCAGCACATGAAGAAACACTCGACATACATTGGGTAACTTAGCACATGAAGGAATGCTACAATAGCTTGACACATGAAGAGTGCTATAGTAACTTGACACATGAAGAGTGCTACAGTAACTCAACACCAACTAAGTAACTCGGCACCAACTATAGAATGAACAAAAATGGGTAGGATAACAAGGCAACCCAGGATGCTCCTGCATCATAATTGTTAACATGCTTGTTAATTGATGCTAATGTAATTGATTCAGTTATTTAATTGTAGTATACTGAATCAGTCATGGGTTTTCTAGATAGGGAGCCACAGGTTAGGAGTAATATTGGGGCACCTTCACACTTTTCATACTTGTAAGTAGATATATATTTTTTACCAAAGATTTTCCTACATACTAGATGAGACCTCTTCCCCAAGGTTCAAGCATGGTCTTATTCTAGTTTGGTGATCAATTTCTGAATATAGGTTCGAGCGGCAAGAACTATGAAGGTCATTATCATTAACTCAATTCAAAGCTATTAGGTTTGAAAATATGCAACCACCATGATAGTTGGTATGTTTAACACATTAAAAAAAAACAAATCAATAATTGTGTTGGTGTTTAAAAACTATTGAACAACAAAATGTTCAATACCAGAATGATAAAACTCATATAACCTAAGGATCAGCCAATTTCTATTATCAATTACATAAGTGAATCATTTGGACCCAACTTCAACAAAACCAAAGGATGGTTTTGATGCAGGAGCATCCAGAGGTATAAGGGAAATCCTGTGTCACCCAAAAAAATGTACTTAGACTTAGTTTCTATTTTATGTCTTTACATTTTTGGATACCCATTTGGCTCAAATAAAGGTTCCAACTCTCATAGTTCAACTATCAGTTCATTTAAAAATCCCGAAAAAATAGGAGCATGCAATTTGACCATCATTTTGGTGACCTAGAAGGTGTGACTTGGCCAGATGAATGTAATCAAGATTTAGAGCATTCCAAAAAAAGAATCAGGTCAAAAGGCCCCACGGTTTGAAAGTTATTGCAATTTTTCGGGTTTTGGAGACCCCCTAAGAATGCTTCAGAGTCAAGTTTGGGGCATTAAATGGCCTCGAAAAGGGTCGAAAAATGGGGGACGAGCAAAGCTTGTCCATAGGGCTATAGAGCGCTTCGAGAGCTTTCCGAAAATGTAAACGGTTCGTCAATCGGAGTTACGGTTCAAAAGTTATGCCTCCCGGAAGTTTGGCTACCGTTTCTAGATTCTTCTAGAATTGCACCGACTTTTAACGCAGCTTCCGGAACCTTCTATTTTGTCGGTGGATGCCCACTAGCACTTTCTAGAATGTACTCCTAGTCCTTAACCCTCCGGGGTCTATTTAAGGAGGTTTATGGCATTGTAAAAGGCAGTTCGGGTTGGAGCTTGAGAGGAGGTGCTAAAAGGAGAAATATTCTCCAGATCTATGCTATTGTAAGCCCGCAGGGCATGTTTTGAGTTTATCTTCTCTGCACTATTTGTACCAGCTTATTTTCTCAGTTAATATATTTCCCCTTTCTATTGTGTCTATTCTGGTTGTTGGGTTGTGTTCCCATCAAGTGGTATCAGAGCGGGTTTTCCTGAGTGTGTAGACAGAGCGCCGACTGTGAGGCAGTTTGCACCAGGACTGTGTGGTTGTGGGTTCGAGTTAGAAGATGCCTCCACGAAGAGAGCATGGTGGAAGGGCCAGAGCTGTTGATCCTGAGGAGGTTAGAGCCCTCCAGAGACAGGTACAAGCATTGCAAGAGGAGCTTCGTAGAGGAGCAAATATTGCCGCAGATGACAATAGTGAGGATGACAATGAAGAGGAAGTAATGGAAGTTGATGGGGAAGTTCTGAATCCTGTAGAGGAAAGGCTTTTTAGGGCAATTTCTAGGTTTGGGAAAAGACCTACAATTGAAGTGGGTATATTTTCGGGAAATTTGAAACCAGATGAGTTGATCGATTGGATCAATGAACTGGATGAATACTTTGAGTATGAGGATATAAGGGACCCAGATAGGGTTAAGTTTGCAAAGGCCAAACTAAAAGGCCATGCCAAAATTTGGTGGCAAGAGGTTCAACTAGAAAGACTTAGAAGAGGAAAGGAGAAGATCACAAGATGGGATCACATGGTGGACAAATTGAAGAAGCAGTTCATTCCTGTGGACTATGAGCTTGATCTGTTTAAGAAGATGCATGGGTTAAAGCAAGCAGGAAGATCAGTCCAAGAATATACAGAGGAGTTTTACCGACTCCTGATTAGAGCGGGGCATGCAGAAGCAAATAAGGAGAAGGTTGCTCGTTATATTAGTGGGTTACGACCTAGCATCCAGGAGGAATTAAGTCTGGTAAGAATGACCAGCGTTGAAGAAGCATACCAGTTTGCCCTACGAGTTGAAGAGAAGCTGAGTAAAAGGTTTGAAGGAAGACAAAGAGGGCGCGGTCAAGGAGGAAGGGGAAGCGGTAGATCATCTGGAGGCCGCAATGAAACTCAAAAGAAAAATGAAGATGAGGGTACTAGTAGGAACCAGAGGAATGAGGGTTTCAATCACTCCCGTGATCAAGATTTTGGAAATCAAAGAGGAAGAGGTAGAGGACGTGGGCAAGGAAGAGGAGGCTTCCGTGGTACCTATTTCCATTGCAATGAAGAAGGTCATCGTGCCTTTGAATGCCCTCAACGACAAGGAAGGACAGATAGGAGAGCTGAGGGCCAAGCTAGGGTTGCTCATGTGGATGAGGATGCACAATCATCACATTCAGAGGATGCAGAAAGAGGAGAGACCTTGGTAAATGAAAGAGTCCTACTAAGTGGTGAAAATGAACCAGGACTACGGAGGAGCTTGTTCCGTACCAGATGCAAGTGTGAGGATAAATGTTGTGATGTGATCATTGATGGTGGTAGCACTGATAACTTGGTATCCGAAGAGATGGTCTCTAAGCTGAAGCTCAAGAGGGAGAAACATCCCCAGCCCTATCGGATTTCTTGGGTAAAAGATGATCATAAGGTCCTGGTAAGTGAACAATGTTTAGTAAAATTCAAAATTGGGAGTTACCATGATGAAGTTCTTTGTGATGTTATTTCGATGGATGTTTGCCATCTATTGTTGGGTAGACCATGGCAGTTTGATAGACATGCAATACATGATGGACATGCAAACACATACTCTCTGACAAAGGATGGAGTTCGCCACAAATTGAAGCCCATGAAAAAGGAAGGTGAAAAGGTATGTAGCAGTGCTAGGATTTGTCTTGTTGATGGAAGGAAGTTTTTAGATGGCATGAAACATCAGCGCATGTGCTATGCTTTGATTCCTAGGAAAGATAAAGAAGGTAGTAGTGAAATACCATTTGAAGTTTCAGATTTAATAGGAGAATTTGGAGATATTATCTCTGATAATGTTCCAGATGGATTGCCACCAGTAAGGCAAATCAGTCATCAGATAGATCTGATTCCAGGAGCTAGTTTGCCTAACAAGGCTGCTCACAGGATGACTCCTACTGAAACAGAGGAGCTAAATAGACAAGTTCAGGAGCTGTTGAGGAAGGGCTTGATTCGAGAGAGCCTGAGTCCATGTGCAGTACCTGCAGTACTTGCACCAAAGAAGGATGGAGAGTGGCGGATGTGTACAGATTCTCGAGCTATAAATAGGATAACCATCAAGTACCGGTTTCCTTTACCAAGGATGGATGATCTTATGGACTGCTTGAGTGGAGCTCAGTACTTCACAAAGATAGATCTGAAGAGTGGCTATCATCAAATATGGATTCGTGAAGGAGATGAGTGGAAAACAGCCTTCAAGACCAAGGAGGGTCTTTATGAGTGGTTAGTCATGCCCTTTGGATTGACGAACGCCCCAAGCACCTTCATGCGGCTCATGAATGAGGTACTTAAGAAGTTCTTGGGAAAATTTGTTATTGTCTATTTGGATGATATTTTAATTTTCAGCAAGACTTTGGAAGAACATTTACTGCATATTCATAGTGTCTTTGAAAGGCTAAGAGAAGAGAAACTGTTAATTAATCTAAAGAAGTGTGTCTTTGCAAAAAGGGAGTTAGTCTATTTGGGATTTGTTATATCACCTGAAGGTCTCAAAATGGATCCAGAAAAGGTAAAAGCCATCTTGGAATGGCCTACTCCAAGGTCTGCTACTGAGGTAAGATCATTTCATGGTCTGGTTAGTTTTTACAGGAAGTTTATTAAGAATTTTAGTGGCATATGTGCACCCCTAACTGATACAATAAGAGGGGATAGAAAAGAGTTCAAATGGACTGCAGCAGCTGCGAGAAGTTTTGAATTGCTAAAGAAGAAGGTGACTGAACAGCCTGTGTTGGCACTTCCAGATTTTAGAAAAGTATTCCAAGTGGATTGTGATGCTAGTGGTAGCGCTATTGGGGCTGTATTAAGCCAAGAAGGTAAGCCTATTGCATATTTTAGTGAAAAATTGAATGATGCAAAGAAGAAGTATTCTGTTTATGATCAAGAGTTCTATGCGATAGTTCAGGCCTTAAAGAAATGGAGGCATTATTTATTGCCAAAGGAATTTGTTTTGTATACTGATCATCAGGCATTACAGTACCTAAATAGCCAAGGTAAATTGAATCAGAGGCATATGAAGTGGGTAGAATTCTTGCAGAGTTATACATTTGTGTTAAAGCATAGAAGTGGAAAATCTAACAGGGTTGCAGATGCATTAAGTAGGAGACAGTTGTTGCTTACAACAATGCAGGTTGAAGTAGTTGGGTTTGATGAACTCAAGAATTTGTACCCTGAGGATCCTGATTTTGCTGAAGCATGGAAATCTTGTAAAGAACCTGTTTCTGTAGATAGAACCAAGTGGTTAGACTATTTGATTTAGGATGGCATGTTGTTCAAAGGTAGTCAATTGTGCATTCCAAGGAGTTCCATGAGGGAAAATCTGATTAAGGAGAAACACAGTGGAGGGATGGCAGGACATTTTGGTCGGGATAAGACCATTGCCATTCTTAGAGAACATTATTTTTGGCCTCAAATTACACAGGATGTGAAGAAGTTTGTACAGAGTTGCCAGGTTTGTCAAGTTGCCAAGGGGTTTAGTCAAAATACTGGCCTATATCAGTCATTGCCTGTTCCATCAAGGCCATGGGAGGACATAAGTATGGATTTTGTTCTTGGATTGCCAAGGACACAAAGGGGTAATGACTCAGTATTCGTGGTGGTTGATAGGTTCTCCAAAATGGCACATTTCATTCCATGCCATAAAACTCATGATGCTGTCCATATTGCAGACTTGTTTTTCAAAGAGGTGGTAAGACTACATGGTCTTCCAAGGAGTATAGTTTCTGACCGAGATACTAAATTTGTGGGATATTTCTGGAGGACATTGTGGAAGAAGTTGAGAACAGACTTGAAATTCAGTTCCATGCATCACCCACAGACTGATGGCCAAACAGAAGTGGTAAATAGAAGTCTGGGCAATTTACTGAGATGTTTAGTTGGCGATAAGCCCAAGGGATGGGATTTGATTCTACCACAGGCAGAGTTTGCTTATAATAACTCTGTAAATAGGAGTACTGGAAAATCACCATTTCAAATTGTATATGGAAATAGCCCAAGGACTGCACCAGAATTGAGAAAGATAGAACAAGGGGAGAGAACAAGTGCTGAAGCTGAGGAATTTGCTGAACACATCAAGCGTCTACATGAGGAGGTTCAAGCACACATTATCAAGATGAATCAAGAGTATAAAGCTAGGGCTGATGCAAGGAGAAGACATAAGGAATTCCAAGTAGGGGATCTTGTCATGGTACACTTACGAAAAGAAAGATTTCCAGTTGGTACTTACAACAAGCTGAAAATGAAGAAATTTGGCCCCTGCAAAATTTTGAAGAAACATAACTCAGGAAATGCATATGAGGTGGAGCTGCCAGATGGTATTCACATTTCTCCCATTTTCAACATTGCAGATTTGACAGAGTATCATGATGATGGTGCTGATGAGGAGCTGGTTTTAGAGCCATGTCCAATTCCTGCTTCTAAGAAGGAGGAGATAGAAGACATTCTAGATCATCGTGTGGGTAGGAGTACCAGAAACAGGCAGTATGAAGAGTATTTGGTCAAATGGAAAGGACGACCGATCGAAGACTCAACTTGGATTTCAGCAGCTGAGGTTTCCCATTTGGGATTTCCTCTACCATCCATAAAGTGACAGGGTCACTTTTCAATCTACCCTGGGTGTCTGATGCAGGAGCATCCAGAGGTATAAGGGAAATCCTGTGTCACCCAAAAAAATGTACTTAGACTTAGTTTCTATTTTATGTCTTTACATTTTTGGATACCCATTTGGCTCAAATAAAGGTTCCAACTCTCATAGTTCAACTATCAGTTCATTTAAAAATCCCGAAAAAATAGGAGCATGCAATTTGACCATCATTTTGGTGACCTAGAAGGTGTGACTTGGCCAGATGAATGTAATCAAGATTTAGAGCATTCCAGAAAAAGAATCAGGTCAAAAGGCCCCACGGTTTGAAAGTTATTGCAATTTTTCGGGTTTTGGAGACCCCCTAAGAATGCTTCAGAGTCAAGTTTGGGGCATTAAATGGCCTCAAAAAGGGTCAAAAAATGGGGGACGAGCAAAGCTTGTCCATAGGGCTATAGAGCGCTTCGAGAGCTTTCCGAAAATGTAAACGGTTCGTCAATCGGAGTTACGGTTCAAAAGTTATGCCTCCCGGAAGTTCGGCTACCGTTTCTGGATTCTTCTAGAATTGCACCGACTTCTAACGCAGCTTCCAGAACCTTCTATTTTGTCGGTGGATGCCCACTAGCACTTTCTAGAATGTACTCCTAGTCCTTAACCCTCTGGGGTCTATTTAAGGAGGTTTATGGCATTGTAAAAGGCAGTTCGGGTTGGAGCTTGAGAGGAGGTGCTAAAAGGAGAAATATTCTCCAGATCTATGCTATTGTAAGCCCGCAGGGCATGTTTTGAGTTTATCTTCTCTGCACTGTTTGTACCAGCTTATTTTCTCAGTTAATATATTTCCCCTTTCTATTGTGTCTATTTTGGTTGTTGGGTTGTGTTCCCATCAGGTTTCCTACTCTTTTGGCTCTGCTAAACCAAGGTAGGTATACCTAGAGATGATTTTAATGCAAACTGCTATGTAGAGATTCCTTTAGTTTCATTTTGATTCTCATTTATTACTCACTAACACATGAATAGTTTACTTCACTTCCTTTAATGTTTTCAGACTTGTATGCATCCCTTATCAGCAGATCTGGTCATCATTCTCCTTGAATTTACAAATATTCTTGGAAATAGCAACTACCTAAGACTTAGACAATAAATATAATTGAGTGTTGACCAGCTTTTATGACTTTGAACACAACTGAATGAAAAATGATTTTGATTTTTTTATAATGATTTGCTATGTAGCAGCAGAATTCACCCTTGTTTACTTCTGACTTATTGGACCAGTGCCTTATCTATTGGGCAGAGAATCAACTATTGGCAGAAGATCTAATTCAAATAACTTGTAGATGAATTAATCAGTTGTAATCACCCATTTCCATTCTTATGAAATATCCCTTTTACAAACTCATAAACCCTACTGATTCATTGAAGCATTTCTATAATTCATTGAATTAAAAGCAATAGTGACATCAGCATACAACCCATCCAAATTGCATTTAGCCAAATTAAACCTTATTTAAAATGACTTCAAAGTAGAAAAACCCATAAAAAGGAGACAAAAATTTATGACACAAATATATTGTAAATACCCCTTTGTATTATCCTTCCATATGACTAATACAATGACCAATAGAAAAAAATTGAAAGCCCAGAATTGATTGCTTTCTCTATCATTTCAATTTGTTATTTGAAAGTACAATTTGAAATAAACTCAAAACACCTGCATACTATTGGATCAACTAAATGTACTTTTCTTGAGAAACACAAAAATTCTACAAGTTTTGGACCATCACATTGCCTTGAAAACTCACTTATATAATATGGGTTGCAACAAGAAAAGGGAAAATGTGATTGATAGGTGTCCTTTTAAAATCAATGAATATATTAAACTTTTACAAAAATATCCGGACACCTCAACTCAAAAAGAAACAATAAAAATAATTGCAGATGATAGTTGGAGCATAGAATCTTTATCTTTGTCTTTTTCTTTAACTGCTCCCTGTTGGTAAAGCTTTGATTTTTGCGATTGCTTCCCAGACAAATATTTCTCTTTTGGTGGGCCATTCACATTCCTTGATTTTTGTTAGTTCATCAACATTTTTCTGCCACCTGGCATCAGTAATCACCCTTCCTTCTATGGTAAACCTATTCATTTCAGTTTCAACCTTGAATAGGGTATCAATTAGTTCATTAAAAGGACAATCATCAATACCATCTTGGAAAATGGATACCACTTGTGGAAAGTCTATAATGTGATCAAAAGAACTAGACCATTCATTGAAATCTTTTAACTTGTCATTAGAATTAATAATAGAAAGAATTAAAGAATAAAAACCACTTGTCCGCACTTTCATTTTTCTTTGAATTACTGCTAGCTTCCCTGTGAAGATTTGCAATAAGTATTTCACTTTATCCATACCTTCCTTCATAGTAATAAATTTATTTGGGAGATCTAGCTTCTTGGCTAACAAGGGTATCAACCTATCAAAGAATTGCATATATGCCCCCCATTGTTGAAAAATTGGCTCAAGCCATCCAATTGCATCCTTGCATACTTGTTCTGCAGATTGTAGATTAATGAATGCATTATAAGCATCTTGAAATATTCTCTTCAATGTTCTTATTCTATGGTTTAATACATTCATCAAAGCATTTTTCCCGGTGGCACTGTTAGATTGAGAAACTCCTGATTCCATACTAACCACAGGCACTGACACTGTCACCCCTATAGGTATTTCTTCTATTTGGACCTCTGCTTCTACAATGTGCCTTCTTTCTCCCTCTTATCTTGGTGCATGTTCCACCTCTTCTGCTGCCTTGAGTTGTTCTTTGAGGGATATTATCTCTATTTCTAGAATTTTAATTTTCTCCTCTAACTCCTCTACTCTCTGTTTCTATACATGGCTCAATTTGAGCTCTTCTTTGTACATTTTTCTAATATTAAGGCACTCATTGCACATTGTAGCTAGCTTATCCTCAATTTCATCTACCTTCTCTTCATTCATAAGAGAAAAATGTTTAACCAAGCTGGAAATTTCTTTCCCATTAGTGCTTTCCAATGTCCACACAATCATATTTCCTTGTGCAGTCTCCTCTATATCCATCATTTTGGGCTTTTTAGTATCAGGGGCTACACTCCATAGTGCTAGGGTTTTTGTGTCTATATTAAACCCTAACCCTCTCTTAAAACCCTCACTACTAGTGGCTTCATAACTGATGGCCTTGTCTTGTCTTCTCATTTGATCTAGGATAAAGGCCCTCTCAATATCCCAATGTGGTATTAGAATCATACCACTCCTATGTACCAACTCCCTGGCTTCTGTAGCGGTCATTGTTTCACTCTTTGGATCATAAGCCAATAGTTTTTCAACCAATTCCTTATTCTTCTCTAGATCCTCTCCTGGCATGAGACTCAATGTGAGCTCATTTTGTTTGATTTTATAAAGAAAAATCTTAAACTTTGATGATTTAATGAAATCATCATCTTCCAAGAACTTTTTAGATTGAATAAGCCTGTCATCCAATCTTGATGCTGCAACTTGAAGATCAGTAGAAGCCTTCCCTGCTTTTGTAGCCCTTTGGGGTAAAATTTTTGCCTAATATCAACAAAATACTCATTGTTCCTTGGCATTACTTGTAAGGCTCTGCTTACCACCTTTTCAAGGATGTGCATTGTCTTTTGTCTCTTATTTCCTTGTGGCACCTAGGATGAAGCTAATGGTTGCCCCTCTTCTAACTCAATCTCCAATAGTGTATTTGGCTTAGGGGATTCTCTATTTACAGTGGCTTCCTCTCCCTCTAGCTCATGCGACATTTGTGACATAATGTCATCAAAATTATCCACCATTCTTCTCAAGTTATTAGGATATGGAATCTCTGTATAGAAACCCTTAAAATCAGGGTTTGTCCTCTTCAAAGCCTCCTCCACTCTCCTTGTCTCCACATATTTTCTCAGTAACTCATCATCCTCCCCTGGTGCTACTATGTTAGCAATTAAGTCCTCTATAGGGATTGGCTTGCTTGGAGGCAAAATGTATCCCTTAATGGCCTTGACCTCACTGGTAATGTAATTTTCAGGGTCATACATCCTATAGGGAATAGTAGCAAATTAGTACTGCCCTAAATATTCACTTAATTCATCAAAGGCATTCTTGCCTATTTCAAAATCTCCTACTTTAAAGGTTCTACAAACAAAAGTAGGCTTGTACAGAGAGGGAGGGATCATTTCTTTATTCATCAATAAAAATTGCCAGAAGAATTCAATAATGGCCAATCTAGGGGGTAAATATTTAGGCAGAAGATGAGGAGGTTGTGGGCATGCAAACACTATGATTAAAGTGCACTCCTTAAACAAAAAGATACTCCCCCAGTTATGATCTAATTTGGTTTTTTCATCTAAGACTGAGGGCCTAAGAAAAGTCTTTAAAACATTTGGTGCCTTAAAGAAAGTATGATCTAATTGCCTCATGATAGTAGAACTGAACAAATTGAAGAACACAAGGGCATTTGAATAATAAAAATTCTTATGCCAAATACGAGTCCAAAGTTGCACAGGTAACTCACCAAATTCATCAGTAGTTTGATCAATGAAGTCCCCGTTGATGTATCCAATGTTGCTATATAAGATAAGGTGCATCAGTAGTGAATAATGGTGGAACTTGAAGTCTTTCATCTCTCCCTTCTTAGCATCACAAATCTGCATGTGCATACTATCAATGATGAAGGTCACATAATCATACTCCTTATGGTGGAAAGGGTCTTGCATATCAAATGCCATTAGAAAAAGAGAACCATACACACAATCCTCTGCACCATCACTTCCCAACACTTTGTGCAACCCATACACTGTGTTTTTAAAATAATTCTTAAACCTACTCAAAGGTAGAAAATCCCCCACCTTTTTTGGAAGTAACCCTGCCTTTTTTACCCTATAAGGAACATGTGGTACAATAACATTGTTCACAAAATAGGTTTTGTTCCTATCAAACTCTCCCTGCAAATCTGCAATGTCAATAGGTACATCCATTTGTCCCATTAATCCAAAGGCCTCAACAAAAGAAGTTTTTATCTAATGTGCATAATACACTCCCATTATGCCTATGGAAATTCCCAGTTATTGGATTGTAGGAATTTATTAGGGCCTTCAACAAATCAACATCAATGAATACTTCTGAAAATATCAATTTTGCCATGTTTCTGTTCCATGGGGTGCATACTGGCACATTTTCTGTTCTATTCTGATAAAAGCACATAAAAAGATCATAACCAGTCACTCTAGGGCATTCATCATCTCGAAAAAAACATATGGGTCTTTGAAAATATGGTCATT
Source organism: Cupressus sempervirens (assembly GCA_028749045.1). Lineage (NCBI taxonomy): Eukaryota > Viridiplantae > Streptophyta > Pinopsida > Cupressales > Cupressaceae > Cupressus > Cupressus sempervirens. The sequence goes on along the minus strand of CM053784.1, from coordinate 269,984,686 downwards.
TGCAAAAATAGCATTTGATGACCCTGGAAGGAGTTTTAGCCAGTCTTCTACATGCTTGTTTGGTTTTTTGACCCTTGAATTTTTCTTAGTCTTTATAGCACCATTTTTCCTTTTCCCTTCCACTATGAGTTCCATGAAATCATCACCTTCATCCTCAACATCAACCTCCTCTTTAGGGATTTCCTTAACTTCTTTGTCAGCCATTTTCTCTTCAAACTATATTTTGAATTCTTTTCATAGTAGCACAGAACACACAAAGCTCTATAACTTTCAAATTTTAGAATGGAACTAAAAACAAGCTTCTTCACAGTGGCAAATACACTGACATTCAATCAATATTTGATGTTTTAATCATACATCTACCAGCTTTTCCAATAAATTTAGCATGCACGAGCTTTAAAAACATTCATGCAAGTTGTCATCAGGGTATATCAGTCATGAAATTTGATTCTAATGTACTTTGCAAAGCTCTATTTTACTTGGCTATAATGATTTTTTCTTTCCTACTTACCTAGCGTGACACATCAGCTGCTTTCTTTCAAATGATGGACTCCCATTCTTATGCTGAGTCAAACCTTCAATCTTCATAATACCAAAAATGCCTTTCATGGATCTCTATGTTCACTCAGAGATGCTTCAACATACCCTAATCATAAGAATGTAATGATGTCTTGGCACTGTATTGAAAATCCCTTTTATGTTCTTAGGACACCCTTTACCCCGTATGATCTCAAACCTTATCACTTGATACTTCTATTTTTACAATTTAAACTTTTGTCGTATAAGCGTAAAACCCTTATCTTGGCCTTCTTTACCTTTTACCCTTATACACAACCCTTCACACTGCAGCATCAGAAACCTTTCTATTGACATCTCCATTCTCATGATTCAACCATTCCTCGTATGAGCATAAAACTCTTTCCACTTGAGGCTTTCCTTCTACCCTTTATGCTCACACATGCACGTATTTGTGGAAACCTTCAAAATTTCTTCTACGTTGCTCCACTTACATCATTACTCGAGACAATGTAAGACTTCAAAATTTATCTTCCGCTCATACGCTTTTAGCTTTACCCGTAGCATTGAAGTACCTTTTGGCTCTCTTTTATTATTCCTTTACACCTTTACGAGTTACCTTTACCTCGTATGCTTGGAGAGCCTTCTCAACTGACATCCTGCTCTTATGTTTACCCTTTCTCATAAAAGCATAAAGCCCTTTATCTTTATCTTCCTCTATTTACCATTTTACGTTTATATGCTGAGACTGAACTCGTAACCACAGAGAAAGGATAAAAGAACCCTTCATTCATACGCTTACCTTGCAAGTGTAAGGACATAATGAAAAAATTTCCCTTTTCAAATATCAATGACCTAGATTTGATCTCAAAAAATTAAAAATAACATCGCCGTTGATTTCGTGCACATGCAAAATTCATACCTTAAGTTATATGCCATGCAAGCTGGGCCCATCTGATGTGGACGTCATGTCTTCATCTAATTTGCTTGCACCAGGGCCCATCTGACACTTCAATAGGTCCCACTCAACACCTTTACAGCTAGAATAGGGCTTTACAGTTTTCTGCAAGCTCAAAAATGTATGCACATAAACACATTTGAACCTTACTTTTGTTCTTATGGAAACCTTTTACCCATGGAACCATAAAACCTTTCATTGCTCCCTTTCAAATCAAGCTTTATGCCATGTCAGGGTATTACACCCTTACGCTATCCATTGTAACGTATATGCATAGATCACAACTCAATACCTCTCCTCCCTTTTGCTCAAACAGCTTACTTGTAAACCCGTAATAAGATCTTTCAAAGTGCAATAGATATTTACGCTTCTTCTCTTTAAGACCATTCATATGATCGGGAAGCTTTTGCCAAACCATTCCACTACTACAAAAAACAAAAGTGTTTCCCCATAGAACATGAAATCCTTTACGCTTCTTTGCTACATTCTGAAGCACAACCACAAAAAAAAATGAATAAAGTATTCCACTCTTACGTGAAACCCTACACTGTAAGACTGTAAAGGGTGAACCTTAAGCACTTTACAAATCCTTTTCAAAAATTTGAAGGGAAACCTAGGATTTTCAGTGTTAGGATATTTCCATGGTTGCATTAAGGGACAAACCTTGAGAATTTAATAGAATTTGACAACACATGAAACAGGGCACAACTAGGGAAACCTAAAATTTTGAAAAATATGAGGAATGAAAAACCCTAATCTACTTAATTCAAAGACTTAAATGATTTTTCACCCAAATTTTTAGAATTTTTCTACACTATGAAAAATTAGACCAAGAGTGGCTCTATCTGGGGATGATAGACTACCTGAGTCTATGCAAGAATTTAGAATCTATGGAGGAGCAGACCACATACTTGGTGCAAAAATGACAACTTCTTCAGAGAGCACAGGGTGCACACAGGAGCAAGAAACTAGACTGTACAAAGAGACTAATTACAGGGACTTATAGAATATACACAAAATACAAAAACACCAGAAACCCTAAAACTATTGTTCATGGAAAATAGATACTTTTAAGAAATGTACCTCTTCAAGAATTGTCCATGAACTGGAAATTCAAGAGTATCTCCAATTAGATCCTTCAGAAAATATGAATCTTCTCCATTTTTATCACAAATGTTATAAGGGCCAAGCCAAATTGGGTCAAATTTACCATGCTTTCCCTTATCCTCAATTCTAGCATTCCACATTAGTACCATATCTCCTATTTCAAATTTTCTCTCAATGGCCTTTTTATCATATAAGTGCTTCATCTGTGATTGGAGCTTAGTATTCTGAAAAGAGGAATCTCTTCTTGTCTCTTCTAACTATTTAATGTCATCCATTCTGAGTTGCATCTCATCAATGATATCATCTTCATATAGCTGAATGAATTTATACATCTCCCTTAGATTATTCTGAGGAATTCTAGCCTATATACCATAAACCAAGTCAAATGGGGCACAACCAATGGCCTTTTTCGCAGTAACCCTGTCAGCCCATAGGGCTAATGGAAATTTTGAATCTCATGCCTTCTTGTTCTCCCCCAAAATCCTCTTGATAATCTTTACTATACTCTTATTGGTTGATTCTGCCTGACCATTCCCTTGAGGATGATAAGGTGAGGATGTATATTTTGTAATGCCATATTTTTTGCAAAACTCTTTATATTCATCAGATCTGAAACACATAGCATTATTAGTTATTATCTTCTATGGGCAACCAAATCTAGTTATAATGTTGTTCAAAATGAAATTGATCACCACTTTACTTGTGGCATTCTTGGTATGGATTGCTTCAACCCATTTAGTGAAGTAATCAATTGCCACCAGAATCCAGGAATGTCCACCACTGGACTTGTTTGAAATTTCACCTATGAAATCAATCCCCCACTGCTGAAATGGTGCCTGTACTTCTACAGGTCTTACTGGTAAATTCCCAAAAAAATTCAACTTTCCACTGAATCTTTGACAAGCATCACATGTCTTAAAAAATTCATGAGCATCTTTGAAAAGTGTTGGCCACCAAAAACCAGATCTAAGGACTTTGTGGGCTGTGGTTTTAGCCATGTAATGACCTCCACACACACCTTCATGCATATCTTTTAAAATTTTCACAGCCTCAGTTTCATCTACACATTTCAAAAGTACTCCTTCCATGCTCCTCCACCACAACTATCCTTAGAATCTAACATATCTTATAGCATGCAATTTAAGAGATCTCTTTTGATTATTAGTTAACTCTGGTGGGGATTTCATTGTTTTCAAATAATAGATTACATCTTTGTACCAATCAGAGATGTCCATATCATAGAGGTATTCTCTGCAATTATCATCCAATTAGTTAATTTGGTTTGCCTCTAGATTTGCATCTGCCATCAACTTGGCCAAACCTTGACCTCTGACAAATTTAGTAATCTGGATGTCAATGTTGAATTCTTGTATTCTATTGATCCACCTACATCTCCTGCCAGATACCTCTTGTTGTGAGAAAATGTCTTTCATTGCAGCAGTAGGGACAAAATAAATAACTGTAGCCCCCATTAAATAACATCCGAAGGCCTTCACTCCTTTGACCAATGCATATGCTTGTTTTTCATTAATATCATACTTTAGCTTAGCTTCTTGCAATGACTTGCTAAAGAATGCAATTGGTTGTTCATAACCCTCTCCATTTTTCTGTAACAGTACTACAGCAATAGTTTGAAATGACGCAAAAGAAAATATATGCATTGGTTTGTTATAATCAAGAGCTCCGAGAATAGGGGCATCTTTAATAGCTTGCTTGATTTTTTGAAATGCAATACTAGGTTCACCCTCCCATTTTATCTCAAATCCCTTCTTTAGCATTCTTGATATGGGCCTACTGATCTTTGCAAAATTTGTCACAAATCTCCTAAGAAAGTTGATCTGTCCAAAAAATGATTGGATGCCTTTAACACTTTTGGGTTTCTGAATCTTATCTATTGCTTCTACCCTTTTAGGGTCAATCCTCACTCCATGTTTGCCAACTAGATGTCCTAACAATTTTCCTTTAGTGAGACCAAAGTTACATTTCCTTGGGTTTAAGGATATTCCATATTTAAAGGCTCTGATGAATACCTTTTCTAAGTGCATGAAATGATCATCTTCATCCTTAGAGTAAGTAGTAAGGTCATCCTGAAACACAACTAGAAATTTGTCAATAATATTAGCAAAGGCCACATCCATGGCCCTTTGGAAAGTAGCTCCAGCATTAGTAAGCCCAAAAGGCATCTTGACATAAACATATGTACCCCATGGAGTGGTGAAAGTAGTCTTAAACTATTCTGATTCTTTGACAACCACTTGATTATATCCTGAAAAGCCATCCATCATGGACATCAATTCTGAACTAGTGACCCTTTGCAACATGGCTTCCATATTGGGTAAACCATAATTATCTTTTAATGAAGATATGTTGAGATTCCTAAAATCAACACATAACCTTATATCTCCATTTTTATTTCTTACTGGTACTACATTGGATACCCAACAAGAATGTCTAATAGGCTTTATAATTCCAACATCTCTTAATTTGATCAACTCTTCTTGCATTTTGGGAGCCAAGGTTGGGTTTATTGGTCTATTTTTTTTCCTAAAGGGTTTAGCATCTAGTTTTAATGGAATCTCATGCTGAAAAATATCTTCTCCATAGGCCTTTAAGTCATCATATGATGATGAAAATACATGTCTATATTTCCTTAGCAGACCTATCAAGCCCTATCTTATCTTAGGAGACAACTTCTTCCCAACATACACATTTTTAGGGCTTTCTTCAGTTCCCAAATTTATCTCCTCTAGATCCTTAGCATTGTATTCACTAGTATCCATATGAGATCTATCGTGATTATCAAAAATAGTTTCTAGTACAACCAAACCTTTTGGTATCTTGTTTGTTTTCAATTGCACAACTTCTTGTCCACAGACAGTATCCTTCCCGTCTATGTTTTCTACATATGTTGCACAATCAATTTCTTGCCCTGATAACATATACTCACAATTCAAAAACCTTAAAATATCTTTATCATCCTCAAACACTTGCCAATTTTGGATACTGTCAAGAACAAAGGGTCTAGCTTGGATTTCTACTTTAGATATACCAGCAAATGTAATGTCATCAGGCTTTATTGCTAGATTTGCTAACAAATCTGCCATCTTATTGTTAGTTCTATCCTTCCAAGCTATTCCAAATGCCTCAAAATATTCAATCATATCCCATACTGCATTTTTGTATTGTTTTAACCTCTTGTTTTTTGATACATAAACATTTCTCACTTGGGATACAACCAATTCAAAATCTCCTATAACATGTAAACACTTTATCCCATGCTTATGACCTAGTCTAAGTCCTAACAACAAAGCCTCATATTCTACTATGTTATTAGTACAGGGGAAATTCAATGTAAAAGAAAATTTGTAGGTTACCCCAGTAGGAGAGATTAATAAAATACTTACACCTTCTCCATCTTTGTAATAAGCATCGTCAAAGAACATGGCCCATAAGTCACCTTTATCTATCTTTGTATCAACTTCCATCTCTATCTGAGATCTTTGTTTTCTTTTCTTCGGAGTTAAGACCTCAACTCTGAATGCATTGACATCTACACTAATACATTAGGGGTCAATTTGTGACGACAGGAAAATGTAATGTGTTTTTGGCTTTTTCTTTTTAATTATAGCTCGACGACATCGCAATTGTGACGCTAATGGAATATAAGACAAAAAAAAGGAGAATGTTGCTCATTTGGCTCACCACTATCTTATTCTCTGCTACAAATGCAATGTTATATGGATGGATGCAGATTTAGGGCAAGTTTGAGGTGAGGCCATTTTTGTAGGTCATTCTAATACTAACAATTAATTTGGGGCTTTTGTAACCCTTGCAGGGCCTAGCTGCTCATCCGTTGGCTATGGCGCGGCATTGGAATTAGGGCCATTTAAAGTACAAAAGAATTTACCTTCCTTGCGGTTAAACCCATATTCGTGGAACAAAGTTTATTATCATTTCTCAATCCATTTTATTTCTTAGTGAATAGATTAACTGGTCACTATAGCTTCTAGTGATTGTTCTTCATACTGTGCGATGTTGACTTGATCTAAATGTTCTTAACTATGATTCTAATTTTATCATGCCCATTAATATCCTTCTTGATTGATATGTTCTTCATATTCCATAGTCCTTCCTTCAAATGCAATCAGCAGTTTGCAAATTTTTACCTTCTAGCCATGTGCTTTGTCACCATCTAAAAAAAATTTGACCCTCATACAATGCATGGTAAAGGTTTTGGCATTGCGCATGCAGCTAGAAAGAAAACAATGGCTTTCCAAGGGTTCCTCTCCTTGTGTTCTTTACAATGCAAATTTCCTCTTGCAAATGTCACACCTTCACACATCCATTGCTACAGCCTCTTCACTAGATTCTCTTGATTTAGTCATTGGCTTTGGGTGGATATTGACTTGTCATTATTTTACCCTTAATCTCTACACATCTCCTCCTTGCGGTTGCTTAATTGAGATGAAACTATCAATTTCAATCATTTCTTGCGTAAGAGCTTCCTTTATTCTATGAAAACTAAATATAACACAGCTGGAGAGTACCACCATTTTCTTTTAATAGGCAATTATAATAAATGGCTCCAAGATTAATATCGTTAACATCTCCAACAGTTGGGTTGTTCAATATTTCCCAACTCTACCCCAAAAGTATTTTTAGTATTCTTTCTTCATACTCTTACCCATGTTCAGATTGATTCTCTCTTCATCTTTTATTTGCTGAGTGGAAACATTTTCCAATTTTGATTGTTAACTCCTCTTCCCTTGGTAGATATCTCCATTTCCATTCCCTAAAGGTGGAATGTGCTCTGACACAGCTAGCATCATAATTAGCATTCTATTTTTCTTCCATGGAGAAATCTCGATATGGCTTCTATTATGGTCATTCAATGGGACGTATCTATAGTTTGTACCTTGAGATAAGTACCTTGAGGTATTCACTTATCAATAAAGTGTTTAGATTTTGGCTCATGATGTATTTAAGTTCTTCAACTCTGTATGCGTCAACTTCTATTGTGTTGAATCCACATTCTCCATCACTGAGTTGGATTAGTTTTGTATCTTTTCTTATCCTAGGGCCCTCTACATATCTCATCCCTAATCATATTTATGACTGGATAACTGTGTTAGTCTTTGTTGACTATATATATCCTCTCATAGTAATGTTCGATTATATATTATACAATAATACATCCTTACATTGGATTTTCTATTGCCCATCTTGCTACTTATCCCTGTCGTCAATTATTTTGTGGAGTGTCTGTGGACCTATTTACTATTTACACATATAACCTCTCTACTTATATTTATTTGGATTGGCTCACTATTCTGAAATTGATTTGGTCTATTGTCCCAGTTGTTGACTTGATTGTTGTTTGTGCTAATAGTATTAGTATTAGTTTGTGCTAATGTCCATCTTATAAAGACTCTTGAAGATATGACATCTTAACTAACTTAATTTTAGGTAAAGTTTTAAGTACATTTTATCCATTCTCCCATTAAGAATGATTAGAGCATAGTTCTTCCTCAATATTTTTAAAAATAAAGCTGAAATTACAATATTCATTAATGTATTATACTAAACTTCATGTTTATGTGTATGTACATGTATACATTTTATTGCATGGGGTATTAGTCAAAATTATTGATACATATCTCATGAGAGGTATTTCACATGAATCCATCACACATAAGAATGATGAGAAACTTAACATTCATTACATCTAGGTGATGCTCACAAGAATTAAACATCAAGTCTTCTTGATAGGTCATCTATACTAATACTACTTCCATTCAAGCATGTTTAACTATGGAGTATTCCCTCACATCAAGCTCACATAGTTTCAACAAGTGTTTTCATTTAATGAATCATTCATTATCTCTAGTGCCCACTTTTTGGTTGTCAATTGATAAATAAAAAATATGTTCCATACAATGTTATTATCACAATTGAATTTTTATATGTATATAGATACATAAATTTATACTTGTATACAAATATGCATACATATTCAAAGATCTAATTGTGTATTTTGAGAGTCAAAATCAATAAACCATATTTAATTAATAGTAGTTTGAACAAACTTATTTCCCATGAGAATGAATAATCCACTTAACACTAGTCATTGTATTTCAATACTGCTCATAAAGATAAAATAGTAGATTTACTATTAAAAAATTCCAACACCAAATCTACTTAACTTACAATTTTAGAATCCACTTAAGCTACAAACCCATTTATAAAATATTCAACCTTATAAATTATTCTTTATTAAAACTTATTTAACTAATTAATATGTAAGAACTAACGAGTATGTTATACACTAAATGCATTGACCTACTATATAAACTAGAATAAAATCAGATTGGATGAAGCAACCAAATTAATTGATGATATGAAATTAGAAGGATGCTAGCCATGTGTTGTTACATACAGGACTGCATGGCAGAAAGCTGGCTTGGCAACTAGTATATTGATTGATATGGTTGGAGAGGGATGCAAGCCTAATGAAACTACTTATCCTACTCTTATTCAATGTATAGGCATTGAATGCATGACAAATGAGGCTACTATGAAGCTTCACAATGAACTAACCGCTAGAGGTAATATTAATGAATCATTTTTCATTTTAATCAATAACAAATGCATTTGCAAAACAAAATATTATGCAAGTGATAGGGCTCACTGATAAGGTTTGAGCTATATCCATCATCTTCCCAGATTAAAAAAATCATAAATACATTTTCAAAAGAAATAACTTGGGAAGTTGAATTTAGGACACTTTATGATTCTCTATAGTTTCACTAAGTTTTCATATATAAATCTATAGGCGTATTCAATGCAAGAGTTCATGGTAAGGACCATGGTTGTATGTGCTATTCAAAAATTCTAATAAGCAAGTTGAATTGAAGATTCTCAATTAGATTCATATCCAATATGACTTGAACTTGTTTATAGTAATTAACTATTTAGATCGCATAAGCTATAGGGTGATGTGCAAATTACAACATTGAAAATTATAAGTGGGTGTAATTGCTTGGGTAGAATCATACAAATTGAAAATGAAAAATAGGGCCAATTTTAAGAGGCAAGTTTACAAGGGGCAGGATTTTAGGCATGATAATTATGGAATGCTAAACTTTTTTATAGGTCTTTAGTCTTTTGTATCTTAGGGAGTAATTTTTGAAAGTGAATACACTCTGAGACTGGGTGAATTCCTTTACTTTATATTATAATTTTATATGAAAATTTAATGCTAGATTTTATTTTCAGTTTGATTACATAATGTTGCACACTGCTTTCAAACCATAAAAATAGTTTAACTCTAATCTCAACTAATTTTTGAGAAACAATTTCTTCCATAATATAATGAAATATTCTTTTGCAAACATTAAACAAGATTTAAGTAGTGATAGTACCTATAAGGTACCATATTTTAACTGTGGAGAGAGTTCACCATTTTCATCATTGAGGCCATTATTTTTTCCAATGAAGCTAGTAGTTCACAATAACTAAGACCCACAAAATGTTTTTCCTTCATCCTTATTGAATTTGTAAATGAGCTTCACCATTGGCAACTTCTTTACGGCTTTAGCAATGTATTACATGTTTTCCTTCTTTATTTTTTCATACAATTAAATTTTACAAACTTAATTATAACCTTTCTAAATAATGTTACCAAAAGACATAACACATGGTGTCATACTATCCAAGTCTTAGTTATTTAGATGTCAATAATAATCATAGTATGGTTGCATCATACAACTTGGGTTATTAACAAGTCAAACCATAAACTTAAGTGCCAAAACAAGTCATCACCCATCACTATCATCAAGAAAAAATCAAAGGTCAACAAAGTCCCCCTTTGTCCTTGATGGAAAAAAAAACAATCTATCAAGAGAACTTGATAGTAACATTTTCATGAACTATAAACACAACATTAATCCATGATACTTCATATCAAATATAATAAAAAAATATCAATTCCATCATGCTTGATACCAAATATTAGAAATAAAATGAATCAAACTTGATACCACACATAATGACATTGATATCAACTTCATTATGTATGATATCAAATAAAATGAATCACAAAACTTTTCCAAAATATATGCCAAAACTGTAACTGTTTCTCTTGTATAATCATTAGCAAAATGCCAATTCAATAAAATCATTAACTTGTAACATTCCATTACCAGTAATCTATAATCTTCCATTAATATGATCATAGGAAATATACTATCAAATTGTGCCAAACATTGTTATCATTTGGTCAATACCATGTATGTTGTCAAAAAGAAGAAGATCAAAGCTAACATGTAATGAAAAGTTTCCATGTAACTGAAAATTCATAGTCACAAATGCCATGTATGTAACCAAATACTTCCACTAGAAAATTCCATCCATGTAACCAAAAACTTCCATGTAAGAAAAAAGTTGTTTCATCTCCCCATTTTTAACTCAAGGAAAAATATATTATTGACCAATTTTGACTTGAAATTTGAAGAAAATAGTAAAAGAAACATCCAACCAATCAAGCCATAGTCTGATGGGGACACAACCCAAGCATAGAATGGACACAACAGAAAAGGGAAATGATATTAACTGAGAAAATAAGCTAGTAAAAATAGTACAGATAAAATAAACTTCAAAACATGCCCTAAGGGATTACAATAGCATAAATCTGGAGATAATTTCTCCTTTCAGTACCTCCTCTCAAACTCCACTCCGAATTGCCTTTTACAATGCCAGAAATCACCTTAAATAGACCTCGGAGGGTTAAGGACTAGGAGTATATTTTAGAAAGTGCTAGTAGGCATCCACTGACCAAATAGAAGGTTCTAGAAGTTGTGTTAGAAGTCAATGCAAATCTAGAAGAATCCAGAAATGATAATCGAACTTCCAGGAGGCATAACTTTTGAACCGTAGCTCTGATTGACAAACCGTTTACATTTCTAGAAAGCTCTCAAAGTTCTCTATAGCCCTATGGACAAGCTCTACTCATCCCCCATTTTTTGGCCCTTTTAAAGGTCATTTAATTCCCCTAACCTAGCTTTGAAGCATTCTTAGGAGGTCTCCAAAACCTAAAAAATTGCAATAACTTTCAAACCGTGGGGCCTTTTGACCTGATTCTTTTTCTAGAATGCTCTAAATTACAATTACATTCATCTAGCCAATTTACACCTCCTAGTTCACCAAAATGATGGCTCAATTACATACTCCTATTTTTTTTGGGATTTACATGAATATTGATAGTGGAACTGTGAGAGTTGGAACCTTTATTTGAACCAAATGGGTATCCAAAAATGAAAATACATGAAATAGAAACTAAGTCTAAGTACATTTTTTTTGGGTGACACAGGATTGCCCTTATACCTTTGGATGCTCCTACATCAAATACCTAGGGTAGATTGAAAAGTGACCTTGTCACTTTATGAATGGTAGAGGAAATCCCAAATGGGAAACCTCAGTTGCTGAAATCCAAGTTGAGTCCTCGATTGGCCATCCTTTCCACTTGACCAAATATTCTTCATACTGCCTATTTCTGGTACTTCTACCCACACGATGATCTAGAATGTCTTCTATCTCCTCCTTCTTAGAAGCAGGAATTGGACATGGCTCTAACACCAGCTCCTCATCTGCACCATCATCATGATACTCTATTAAATCTGCAATATTGAAAATAGGAGAAATGTGAATACCATCTGGCAGCTCCACCTCATATGCATTTCTTGAGTCATGTTTTTTCAAAATTTTGTAGGGGCCAAATTTCTTCATTTTCAACTTGTTGTAAGTACCGGCTAGAGATCTTTTTTTCGTAAGTGTACCATGACTAGATCTCCTACTTGGAATTCCTTATGTGTTCTCCTTTGATCAGCCCTAGCTTTATACTCTTGATTCATCTTGGTAATGTGTGCTTGAACCTCCTCATGTAGACACTTGATATGTTCAACAAATTCTTTAGCTTTAACACTTTTCCTCTCCCCTTATTCTATCTTCCTCAATTCTGGTGTAGTCCTTGGGCTACTCCCATATACAATTTGGAATGGTGATTTTCCAGTACTCCTATTTATAGAGTTATTATAAGCAAACTCTACCTATGGTAGAATCAAATCCCGTCCCTTGGGCTTATCCCCAACTAAACATCTCAGCAAATTGCCTAGACTTTTGTTTACCACTTCTATTTGGCCGTCAATTTTTGGGTGATGTGTGGAACTGAATTTTAAGTCTATTCTCAACTTCTTCCATAATGTCCTCTAGAAATACCCCACAAATTTAGTATCTCTATCAGAAACTATATTCCTTGGGAGACCATGTAGTCTCACCACCTCTCTGAAAAACAAGTCTGCAACATGGACAACATCATGAGTTTTGTGGCATGGAATGAAATGTGCCATTTTGGAGAACCTATCAACCACCATAAATACTGAGTCATTACCCCTTTGTGTCCTTGGCAATCCAAGAAAAAATCCATACTTATGTCCTCCCATGGCTTTGATGGAACATGCAATGGCTGATACAGTCCAGTATTGTGGCTAAATCCCTTGGCAACTTGACAAACTTGACAACTCTATACAAACTTCTTCACATCCTGTGAAATCTGAGGCCAAAAATAATGTTCTCTAAGAATGGCAATTGTCTTATCTTGACCAAAGTGGCCTGCCATCCCTCCACTATGTTTCTCCTTAATTTGCTTTTCCCTCATGGAACTCCTTGGAATGCACAATTGACTACCTTTGAACAACATGCCATCCTGAATCAAATAGTCTAACCACTTGGTTCTATCTATAGCAACAGGCTCTTTACAAGCTTTCCATGCTTTAGCAAAATCAAGATCTTTAGGATACAGATTCTTGAGTTCATCAAACCCAACTACTTCAACTTGCATTACTGTAAGCAACAACTGTCTCCTACTTAGTGCATCTGTAACCCTGTTAGATTTTCCACTTCTATGCTTCAACACAAATGTATAGCTCTGCAAGAACTCTACCCACTTCATATGACTCTGATTCAATTTACCCTGGCTATTTAGGTATTGTAATTCCTGATGATCAATATACAAAAAAAATTCATTTGGCAATAAATAATGCCTCCATTTTTTTAAGGCCTGAACTATTGCATAGAACTCTTGATCATAAACAGAATACTTCTTCTTTGCATCATTCAATTTTTCACTAAAATATGCAATAGGCTTACCTTCTTGGCTTAATACAGCCCCAATAGCGCTACCACTAGCATCACAATCCACCTGGAACACTTTTCTAAAATCTGGAAGTGGCAACACAGGCTGTTTTGTCACCTTCTTCTTCAACAATTCAAAACTTCTCGCAGCTGCTGCAGTCCATTTGAACTCTTTTCTATCCCCTCTTATTGTATCAGTTAGGGGTGCACATATGCCACTGAAATTCTTAATAAACTTCCTGTAAAAACTAACTAGACCATGAAATGATCTTACCTTAGTAGCAAACCTTGGAGTAGGCCATTCCAAGATGGCTTTCACCTTCTCTGGATCCATTTTGAGACCTTTAGGTGATATAACAAACCCCAAGTAGACTAACTCCTTTTTTGCAAAGATACATTTCTTCAGATTAATTAATAGTTTCTCTTCCCTTAGCCTTTCAAGGACAATACGAATATGCAATAAATGTTCTTTCAAAGTCTTGCTGAAAATTAAAATATCATCCAAATAAAAAATAACAAATTTTTTCAAGAACTTCTTAAGTACCTCATTCATGAGCCGCATGAAGGTGCTTGGGGCGTTCGTCAATCCAAAGGGCATGACTAACCACTCATAAAGACCCTCCTTGGTCTTGAAGGCTATTTTCCACTCATCTCCTTCTTGAATCCATATCTGGTGATAACCACTCTTCAGATCTATCTTTGTGAAGTACTGAGCTCCACTCAAGTAGTCCATAAGATCATCCATCCTTGGCAAAGGAAATCGGTACTTGATGGTTATCCTATTTATAGCTTGAGAATTTGTACACATCCTCCATTCTCCATCCTTCTTTGGTGTGAGTATTGCAGGTACTACACATGGACTTAGGCTCTCTCGAATCAAGCCCTTCCTCAACAGCTCCTAAACCTGTCTATTTAGCTCCTCTGTTTCAGTAAGATTCATCCTGTGAGCAGCCTTGTTAGGCAGACTAGCTCCTGGGATTAAATCTATCTGATGACTGATTTTCCTTATTGGTGGCAATCCATCTGGAACATTATCAGAGATAATATCTCCAAACTCACCTAGTAAATCTGAAACTTCAAGTGGTATTTCACTACTACCTTCTTTATCTTTCCTAGGAATCAAAGCATAGCACATACGTTGATGTTTCATACCATCTAAAAAATTTCTTCCATCAACAAGACAAATCCTAGTACTGCTACATACCTTTTTGCCTTCATTTTTCATGGGCTTCAATTTGTGGAAAAGTCTATCCTTTGTTAGAGAGTATGTGTTTGCATGACCATCATGTATTGCATGCCTATCAGACTGCCATGGTCTACCCACCAATAGATGGAAAACATCCATCAGAATAACATCACAGAGAACTTCATCATGGTAACTCCCAATTTTGAATTTTACTAAACATTGTTCACTTACCAGGACCTTATGATCATCTTTTACCCAAGCAATCTGATAGGGTTGGGGATGTTTCTCCCTCTTGAGCTTTAGCTTAGAGACCATCTCTTCTGATACCAAGTTATCAGTGCTACCACCATCAATGATCACGTCACAACATTTATCCTCACACTTGCATCTGGTACAGAACAAACTCCTCCATTGTCCTGGTTCAATCTCACCACTTAGTAGGACTCTTTTATTTACCAAGGTCTCTCCTCTTTTTGCATCCTCTAAATGTGATGATTGTGCATCCTCATCCACATGAGCAACCCTAGCTTGGTCCTCAACTCTCCTATCTGTCCTTCCTTGTCATTGAGGGCATTCAAAGGCACGATGACCTTCTTCATTGCAATAGAAATAGGTACCATGAAAGCCTCCTCTTCCCTATCCATGTCCTCTACCTCTTCCTCTCTAATTTCCAAAGTCTTGATCATGGGAGTGGTTGAAACCCTCATTCCTCTGGTTCTTGCTAGTACCCTCATCTTCATTTTTCTTTTGGGTTTCATTGCAACCTCCAAATGACCTACCACTTCCCCTTCCTCCTTGACCATGCCCTCTTTGTCT